>CM076573.1:359620214-359799492 GCA_034641835.2 Pinus albicaulis
TATTTTTAATCATTTTAATGGCATACGCGGAAAAGTCTAGCTGAACTCGCGTATACACGCGGAAAAGTATGGGCATAGTCGCGTATGAGGGATTTTACACTGTTTTTAAGTGAATTTGTCCAAGTCTGTAGGAATGGGTGCCCAAAAGCCATAAAGCAATCATGAATCATGTCAAAGTGAGAAATGATGCTATAACAATAGTTACATTTTTTTATCATTTTCATTTTTTATTGTAGAGCACTCTTAAACAAAAAACACTAAAAATATTTTGATTATTGAATGCATCTTCTTTCCAACATGTATTGTTTCATAGATTAATTCATTTTCTTAATTCATGATGAAATACTCTTCAGAGATTAAATATGCACATAAGTAATCATTCTCAAGTTGTAAATTTTTTAATTCCATTTTTTGCAAGTATGAATTAGGTCCTTTTTAGTGCCAATTTTCTTTCATGCAATTAGCATAGATTTTCCTTACTTCGATTTAGCATAAAAGTTTCTTTCTGCAAGATTAGTGTAGAATGTTTTCAATTGTGCAAAATAGAACTAGATTGTTTCTTTCTTGAAATTTAGTTTCTAAGTATTTTCCTTTCATACAATTAGAAGAAAGTTTGAATTATGCAATTTAGATATATTTTCAATTTCCGCAAGGTAGTGAATTTCAATTCAGTTAATTAGGATTTAATATAGATTTAGATTGAAAGAAAATGTGCATAATTATTCTTCAAATTGTATTTTTCCATACTTAGAATTAGTTTCATGTCTAGAATCACTCAATTCATTGAAATAATCATAGCATAAATAGTGCACATACATTTCAAAAGTCTACGAATCGTGGTTGACAATTAATGAAGTAAATTAAGAACAAATAATTTACCAAACAAACAGTTTAATTTATCAAATTATTTTAAGAAATTGAGTTTTATTATCATACTTTCCTTTTTCAATTTCTTCATGGAATGAATTATTTCATGAGAAAACACTATTCCATCCAGAATTTGTATTCTTTCCACATATCTAGACTGCTCCTTTGAAATGAGGGAGGGGAGTAGAGGATTCAATTTGTTGGAAATGATTTTAGAAAGGATTTTTTTATATGAAATTATAAAGGGATATTGGTTGAAATACACTTGGATCAACAACCTATGTATATTTAGGAACTAGGATTTAAAAATTGGTATTGAGAGTAGGTAATATAGATAGATTTATTCAAGATTCCTCCACCAAAGCTAATACTTCTTCCCCCCAAAATGAACAACATCCTTGAAAGAAGTCTGAGGTGAATCCATTATGGCCCGATGATTTATTCTTTGGTAGCTCCACAAGGGATTAAATGTGGGTGCAATACCATACCACGTGCATTCATATTGGGGGATATATATTGAGGAAAAAATCACATAATATATTTAGCATATAATAGGGGGTAAAGGGTTTTTATGTATAAAAAATAGAGCTCAAAGTTAGTGGAAAAGTATAAAGGGGTATAATAAAAAAATGTTAATGAAAAAATGGATACCTACAATATCTAGTGAAAGTAGAGTTTTATTAAATTGGGAAGTTCTATTGGGTTCATATTGGTAGGGGGTTAAATAAAGTAATGTTTAGAGGTATTTTCCAATATGTAGTTAAATTAAGGGTATTTTTTAATATGTCATGAATTCACATACTATGTTAGAGGTTCATTGAGTGAATCTCTAATCAAAATATCATGACTCCTTCTTCCACTTCTTCAATGGTGAATTTTCTCATTAGAGATACATTTTGTTCTTTTGTGGCTATTTTCAGAATGTGTGCCAGTATTTTCCCTATTCTAGGGAGGTGATTAGGAGAGGGTTACTTTAAGAGGTGCATATAAAAGGAAGTGACTTCTCTTTCTAGCTCTGATTTTTTTGTTACACCATGCCTGTTGGATTTAGGGGTCCTGACCCAGGTTCAGAGTGTATGTTTGCCAACAAACCCTTATACTAGTGGCCCTTTTGGCAATGACCTGCTTTTGCAGGCCAAGGTCTCACCCGAAGTAGTATGGGTGGGTGCTAGAACCAAGTTTCCGCACCCTGGGAGAAAGAGGATAATGGAGGCAGTTCTAATCAAGATCTATCAAGTTCACACAAAAGCGGTTTCATTACCGAACCCTTAAAAGTATAGCATCAAGTTTATATCCTCTTAAACAACATGTAACATAAACAGAGTTATTATCATTAAATAGATCTTAGAAAATCCTTTGCATCCACGTGCACATCAGTAATTACAACAAAAATTAACATAATCACAACTAATCCAGCAACACAGATGCATTCACAGCTAATTCAAATCATGTAGAGATACTTTCATCAGTAAGCACAACTAACACAGATAACATAGAGATACTTCAATAGATTCGCATTCATGAATCGTCCAAAAACCAGTTACTTCCCACGCACACAGCCAACGGGTCCACACACAGCAGGACTGAGGATCTCCGCGCACATAGCCAGCAAGATTCCTTACCCAAAACCGCCCAAAATAGATCAAAATTTAGTACTTCGCATCAATCTTACATACTTCTTACTTTCTAGACCCAACTATCTATCTATTTATATCATTGCAGTCTTTGCTATCCTATGGTCCGCAAATCGTGGTTTGTGGACTCTAGGTCTACCCTTTGACCCGTTACAAAACATTGGGGGCAATGAACTGCCCCAAAGCCCCTGTGCAAGACTAATTAATACAAAAATATACCACAAACCAAACTTAGGGAACCCCGTTCCAGTAGGCCCCCAACACAATCTTGTGACTCATCCCAAGTCACAGCGGCCATGGGGTTTGCATATTCGCCTGAAGCTTCTTGATTGCACTGAAGAGAGGGGGAAGCACTCCTTCGCTCTGCACAGTAGCGTTCTGTGAAATTTCCACCAACTTCTGCAAAGTTGGGCCTTTAGTGGTAGTAGTGACACTTGTTGAAAATTATAACTAGGTCGGTCTTCATGTTGACTATGAAATTATATTCTTATGTAAAGAAGTCGTCAAAATAATAAGATGTATTTAAGAGTCATGATCATGAAGGGTCTAGTCAACAAATATACTCCAAGATCTTGGCAAAATATCATGAAGAGGTGACTCCCAAAAGATGCTCAAAAGATAATCTTATAAACGCTGAAATATCTATTCTTCATGCCAGCCTATAATTAACCATAAAGTCGGCTTCCTATTGTGCTGACTAGTTGGCCTAAAACATAATTATATTGTCTATATAAATATATTCTCTACGGCTCATTTGAGAAGCAAGTTTCGGTCAACTAAGATAGAGTTTGTGGATTTATATGAGATGGTACAGCAGCTAAAAGGGTGCGGATTCACCTAAAATAGAAGTAATTGAAGGCATAGACTGAAGGTGTAAACTGAAGGTATAGACTGCGGATTGATGAAGCTATTTTGAGAAGAATACAGTGCAGATACTTTCAAGGTCACAATGCAGATATCGCAAGGGTTGTGATGAATTCTGAAGTGTAATAAAAGGAAGGTTAATCTGTGATTTACCTTCCTATAATAAAAGTATTATTTATGCTTAAATCATTTGTGTCCTGTACACTTTGGAAATTGAATTGATGAAGGATTAATTAAGAAGAATACATAAGCAAACAAGCTCACAATATCAAGAAGAGAATTTATAACCCCTTCAGATTCTCAACATGGTTTCAAAGCTATGGTTAAAATAAGATCACCTTACTGGCAAGAAGTTTTAGAATTAAGGGAAAGTTCTGTGGACAGCTTCAAATATCATTCATCGCATACAGATCATGGAGTAAACCATCATCGTAGAAAGTATTAATTGAAGTCACTGTTATAAATCTAAGTGTGGATACAAAAATTTACATGTATGAAGACTAATCGAATAATATCAAGGCAACGTTAACTAGGATAGCGTCGACCGAGACAGTGTGTATGCATATCGAGATAGTGCGTATACACACACACACACACACAAGACAACATATATATATATATATATACACACCAGAAAGCGTATATATATTTGCAAATACATCGTATAAATATATGAGACAGTATGGAACCTACAGCAAAGTGCGGAAGATAATAACGCCAGCAGATTTTAAAAGTATTTTAATCAAACATTGCCCTACAGTGCAGATAAATTTATTTTTAAAGACAGCATATAGAAAAAGTGTGGAAGACAATATTCGGAAAATCCTTCTCTGATATTTTTGGTAACACACCTCTGTGATTTTCAATGGTACAACAGAGATCAGGATTCTCTGAGTCTTCAGAAGGCATTACAGGATGACTAACATTGTCATAATTTCGGATATCTCGGATGACTAACATTGTCACAGTATTGGGTCAATCACAACATGTGATCTCTTCTGTTGAAACCACAGTCATGATCTCGGTGCTAGTGGGATGGTACAATGTCATGAAAGGGTGTTGTGCCTTCTCGGTGCTATCACAGTAAAAAATGTAGGCGCAAAGATATAGGTGTTGTGCCTTGGTGTCAACTTAATGGTCTCTATGATGGAGTAATGATCTACATTAAAGAAAATCCTTTTCATTTGAAAGCATATCATCCAAAAGAAGAAAAGCACTAACACATCTTCTCTCAACAACGAAGAAGTCAAGCTAAAGACTTTATCTTCACTGATCATGTAAGTATCTTTCATTCTATAATAAAATGTGGTTAAATGACTTTGTTTTTGCAGGGAAATCTATAAGCTAGAACCCTTTCATGAGGAGGATAGTAATAGTTCTCGAAGAAATCAAAGTCATGAAAAGTCTATGAAGGATTGGAGACATCAAGAGAATATATGATAAGCTAAAAGAACTATTCTATACGATAAATAAGGTTATGTCACTTAGACCATATTTACACAATATTAAGGATGAGGGATATCTTCATAAGATCTCAACTGTGAGATCTGGAAAAGATGATAGACAAGAAAATTACCTCATTCAAATTGTGGTCTCTATTTTAGATGGAAAAGGACAAATCTAGGGCAAAAATGTTGTAGGATAAAAGACTCAAACATTTGTTGAGGAAATAGGAGTAAGAAAGGAGGAAGCTAAAGAAAAGAATGGAGGAAGCTGAATAAAAGAAGTTCAAGGAAAATCAGTCAAACTTATGAATAAGGTATTTATTTATGTTGGATATATGATAGGAAGTAATGTAGTATCCTGATCTAAGCATGGCAGGAACTCCTGGTGAATCAGCTCTGGGAAAACCTCTTTGAAAAAATTTAAGAAAGTAGTCATCAAAGAGCAAGGGTCATCATGGAAACATATTTCTAGGATGTGATGACATATTGATGAAGTAGGCCAAGAGAATGAAGCTCTTCATTCTTAAGAAATTGCTACAGGATGACTCAAGGGAAAAGGCTATGAGGTATGTATATATTTATATGCTGACATTGGATGCTTTGAAGTCATGTCATGTGGTTGCAGATAATGGAATTTTGTACTTAGAAGTATGATCTATGGAGGAGTATCTCTCATTACACGGGCAGACGAAATCAACATAATATGTCCTCATGGAATATAAGGTGGTCGTATATGAATGAGAAACTATGAAAGTTGTACGTTCCTGGGAATCAAGAATGTGCAGAGATGAAGAGATCATGAAATGCAACCATGTCAAGAGGCAGTTATCATCTGAAGGCCAAGAAGATGTGACTAGGAGATCTCCTGGAAAGATATGTAGACTATGACGGAAGTCTGGTAAAGAAGAAGTGTTGAGCCTCAAAATTGTGCTTTCCTTCACCTCATTTTACCTCATTTTCCCTTGTCCATTTCTATCTTAGACCCAATTGATCAATGAATATAGTTAAAATTACTTCTAGAATGATTTACATGACCACTGTTGACCCCATTTTGCCATTTATGCATATTTCTTGACTCAACTAGCTCAATGCAGACCTTTCGTAGCTATCCTGCGATTCGCACCGCCTTTCATGCTTGATATGTTCCGTGGCCTTCTGAGTAGTGTTCCATATGAGCATGATCCACGCTGCGGTCTACATGGGTTCGTTCATCATGAGGAAGAAAATGAATTTCGGGTATGGTTTTGAATGGGGAAACACAGATTTAGAAGGAAGATTTCAACAGAATTCATTTCGGTGCCCGTAGTGTCTTTTCTTCAGCTACACTATCTCCAAAGAATCCTAACGTGATTCGTGATAAGGCAAGTGAGCTGTGTTGTTCCCGAATTATTGTAATTATCATACGTGCATTTTGGCGATAAACTCGGGAGACCGAGAGCCATGTTGGAGATTTTATGCGATCGTCGCTAGATTTTGTTAAACCTCCGTGTTACATTCCCGAAAAACGCAGTGTTATGTTCAAACCATTTCATCTTTAATGGAGCGATGGTGTTGGCTTTCGGTGCGTACTTTGCACCGAGTTGAATGCCGCGAAGTGGTAGAGGGCCCCCCGCTCTTGCACGACCCTATTTTGCCAAATTAGATAAGCTTCTCGTACCGCCTGCTGTATTTGAATCGGTAGTTATTTTTTAGCCATCGTATTTATTCATATTCTAACTCTTCCACAAGAAGACTCTTCAACAGACGAGACGATGAATGAATGACTATAGTATCGTAGGATTAGGAGTTGAATTTATAGTTGTTTTAACTAGTTCACCGTAGTTATATTCATTCCAGCTCTCTTCCACAAGAAGACACTCTTCCAAATGCGTATTATAATGATGAATGATGAATAGCCATAGTACCGTAGGATTTAGTTGTAGTTTTTGCTATTCACTAATGCGCTACACTTGTTCTAATCACTCTTCGAAGAAGAAACTTTCCAAGAAATTCTTAAGAAGTTCAAGACATGACCGTGATAATGAATGATTTAGTTGTGTGTTTGTACTAAGTATCATCTCTCGTTCTTGTTTTTTAAACGCTGTTTGCCTGCATATCATAAGTAATGATATAAAGGGATATGATATTCGCTTTTCATTTGCTTTCAATCTATTTTTGTCTACAATTGCACCCAATTGTTGCTAGCCTTAATTGTTCTATCTCTTCCAAAAGAAGGAACTCTTCCAAAATATCACTAATGATGAAATAAACAGACAAAGTAATTTCAGAATAATGCATGTTAGCATAGTTATAGCAAACATCTTGAGTTTCGTTACATTTAACTCATGTTCGGCCATTTTGTTTCAAAGCTTTGATGACATCATAGTTCAAGGCCATTGTTCTATTTAGTGGTTCTTAGGTTCATTTCAGATTAACTCATTGCACTTGCACTTCATATTCAACTTGTCATCCATCGTACAACAGGGGATTATTTCGGCTTATTAGGATTAACAAAATGTACCTTCATTATTCACAAACATCTTTTTGTTCTAAAATCTACAAAACATCCATAGCCATAACATGAAATTTAAGACAACATCACTATAAGGTCTCAAGACCTTCAAATTTCTATTTATTTTATAAAATGTATTTTCCTCAAAAGAACTACTTTGTTAGAAACCAACAACTTTTTGAGTAAAGGTTCTCCGGACATTCAATTAAATTGCACATTAGAACTAGAATTATCATATAATAGAAGAGCTTAGAAAAAATGTACCGTGTAAGATGAAATAACTAAGCAGTTAGAGATTTGCATATTTAGTGATCATTTCTCAAGTTTAGTTTGTGTCATTCGTCTAAAAAAGCTATTATCAAGCTTTTGTTTTGGCTTAGCCATAGTTTTAGGATTCTGCCATTTATTAGATTCCACAATAGCTTAGAAGCTAATCGTTTTTGACCACCAACTCTTCTTTCCTCATTAGTTTTTCTAGATATTTCAACAGAATACAAACAATCACTAAAAGATTCTAAAAACATCATAAATCATCACAAAAAAAAAAAACAAAACATCACAAAATGACTACACACAACGCATTAGGAAAACAAGCACCCAGGGCACATATGGTACACTTACCCGTTAGCCATAAACTCGTTGACACCAAATGAGCCTGTCAGAGACTTCAGATCGTAGACCAATATTTTGCTACGTTGCCAGGAAGGAAAACTAGGTGTGTCTTTGTTTCTTAGCATCCAAAACAATTTTATGCGTAGGGAGAGATTCAAGGGGAAGATTTGAGGAAGTGTACAGGACAAGAACACTTTCTAGAACACCACTTCTGGCCTAGACCCAGAACTAGTACACCTTCAACTTCAAACCCATCTTCCATCTCATCGATTCTCGGGACTTCTAGAGACCGTTGTCACTCATTCCATTATGAAACTTTCCCACTTCATCCCATCGACCAATATAGAAGTTAAAGATCATGACTCTTTGTTAGGGACACAAACTCTTTTACTCTGTCAGGAGAGTCAACTATGGCAAGAAGAAGGAGGAGGAGGAGTTAATGGAGAACACACATTATTTGAGGAGGTAGAGGTAGAGGTAGAGGAGAAGGAGGTAGAGGTGCAGAGGAAGAGTAGAATATGAAGCTCTTTGGGTTCCTCATACTTGATGAAGAAACTAACACAACCATGAAAAATTTCACCCTCTGCCCTTCCTGCGAACTTATGGACTTAAAACCGAAGATCCCGAAATCTTTCTTATTCGAATTTGAAGTGTCAGTAGGACTTATGACTACTTACAAGATGCTCAAAAATCGAAATTATTTCTCTTCAACTTTGAAGGGAGCATTGAAGTGGTTTTCTATGAGTTTAAACAAAGAGTTCTATTAGAACATGGGAAGACATGAAACAAGCATTTCTAGAGAGATACTTGGATTATTGTATGTTTGCGAATCATAAGGAAGAAGTGTTCAAGATGTTACAAAAAGAAGATGAAAACTTAGAAGATTTGTTGGAAAGATTTAAATACAACATAAAAAAGGGCACAAATGGAAAACCTAGATCAAGACACTTTAAAGATCTTTTGTTGAAAACAATTAGGGACACTGGTTGGATATCTCTTAACATGATGGGAAAGGGATATATCACAAACTCAGCACACCGAAATATCCGAGTTATGTATCAACCTTTCCGCAGGAAACTAAAACCCAAAGGTCCAAGAGATCCTGCTTCTTGCAAGGGCAAGTAACTGTCAGATGCGTAAGCAGACTTAAATAGGACATGCTTGATGATTTTAAATATGACATCTTAGGGAGTCTTAAAGAACAACAGACACCCTCAAGATACAAAACAAGCAAAAGGTCGAATCTCGATGCCTTGGCAAATCTTTTGTCCCAAATGTAGGAAGAAACATGCCTTGAGAGAGTGTCCTCTAGATGTAAAAGTTGTAGAAACTCGTGTTATTTGTTCTCGTAGAACATGAGACCAAGAATTTTCCTTCTCTTCCCGGTCTCAAGGCTATTTTTCAAGAAGAAACTCCTACGTACCTGGTTGCACTCTAACTTCGTATCTAGAAGACCTCGCAGTGGGACCCCGTACACAAGGATCTCCATGATCAAATGTATAATCAACCTCCACCTTGGAATTTTAACCTTGGCCCCAATTTCAAAATCAATCTCAAGCTTGGGCACAAGGATCACAAGGTCCTTATGGAATATACTTCATGGCCACGTATCCACCATCCTATCCACCATATCCACATTTTTATCCTCAGTAATCTCAACAAATTTCTTCTCAAAATATTCAACAAAATTTTCAACAAAATCCTCAACAACATCATCCGAACCAACCTCATCAAAATCAACCATCATTACCATTCCTCAAAAATCCAATCAATTGCTGCCACCAACCCATACCAAACCCCAATAATAAGAACCCCGTAATACATAACATAGAAGGACAACAATTTCAACTTATTTAATGCATTCTCTAGACCTTAGTGATGTTCAACTTAGGTCCTGGAAGGATACTGAGAAGAGGAAACTTTCCGTGATCATACAAGAACAAGATAATTTCGAGGAAGACTTCACAGTGTTAATAAAATTTTCGAGGAAGACATCTCAAGACCAAAAACATTGAAAACTAAAACAAAAAGATCCAATAAATCCAACTCCGCATTAGAGCAACCATCCACATCTACTTCTATACCTCCTTTCCTAAAATACAAATTTATAAAGGTGTAGAAAAAAACAAACAATGAAAATAACTATACTTTAGATGAATTGAGAAATGTTTACTTAAAATTCCATTATTGCAAAGCCATCAAGGAAATCTTACCTTAGCCAAAAACAATAAAGGAGTTGAGTATGAAGAAAGTAAGAAAAAGAATAAGAGGAACCAAGAAAATTCAACCGTAGGACAAATAGCAAGAGCATTATGATGGGCAAGAGGCTATTCCAAAGTACCTTGACCCGTAACCAGCCAGAGCCAAAATTCACATCACCTAATTGAAATTCAAAACACACTCATTGACTTACCAGAGCGTAATAAAATATCATGAGTAGACAAATTCATGGATAAACCGAAACTTCCTAATCTTCTTTACACCCACACTATTACACTAGCAAGATAGATCTTGATCAGACCGTATGGGGTAATAGAAGACATTCTGAAGTTCCCTAGACCCTTGGGAGTACCGTGATTTATGATCCTAACACTCAAGAATAATCTAGGAGGCCATCATGTTATACCAGGAAGACCTTGGTTGGCTAAAATTGGCGTTTTATTAGTTGTAGGTCCCAAGGATAGTATATTTCGATGGTAGTTCAACAAAGAAATTCACTTTATATCCTCCACTTCAGGGACAATTACAAGATTCAGATGACACCAATGGATAGAGGACAGAACATTTACAACCACTCTTCACAATTTCGTAATTAGTGAAGATATTCAAATTCTCCGAATACTCTAGAAAACTTTGAATCTTCTCCGCAACACAAACAAGAATTCATTTCAAGAGGATCCAATATTGAATTTTGTTTATCTAGGCAGCCTTCATTCATGGACAATTTACAAATGATAAGTGAAATTTTTCCAGCAAAACCTTAGAACATAAACAAAAACCTAGAAAAATCTCAACAAGAAGAGTTAGTCAAAGTATTACGTAGACATTCTTCTCATGACATGCATGAATACACCGACATGAAAGGGATAAGTCCCAAGACTTGTACTCACTGCGTACCTATATAGAGGAAATTGGTAAACCAATCAGACAACCTCAAAGATGGATGAACCAAATCTTAGGAAACTATTTATGAAGAACCAAAAATTATTAAATGTTAATTTCATCTATCCCATTTTATAGTCGCGGGGTTTCCTCTCGTACTCTGCCTATAAGTTTTGAAAATGGAGGGTGTGTGTTGACCAATGAAAGAACCGAATAAAGCTACTCTTTAAAAGACCATTTTCCTTACCTTTCATAGATCAAGTATTAGATACATTAGCAGTAAAAGTACTTTTCATTCCTGTATGGCTTAGTGGTTACAATCAAATCCAAGTAGCACCTTAACACCTTGAAAGACAAACTACATTTACTTGTCCTTAAATCATGTTTACCTAGTATTGCCACTGGGTTATGTAAATGCACCGCAACATTCCAAAGGGCGTATTAGGAATTTTTTCTGATCCGATACACATTCTGTAGAGGGTATAAGTATAGATTTCTACGCTTTATGTACACATTTGAAGAGGCTTTAGAAACTTGGAAAAGTCTTAAAAATATGTCAAGAAGCAAACCTTTCACTTAGTCATGAAAAATGTTTTATGATGTTCACCGAAGGGTGTATTGTTTAGGGTACCACATTTTGTGTGAAGTGATTAGAGTTGATGAGGTGAAAGTTGAAGTCATTTCTAACCTATCCATTCCAAGTTGTCAAAGAGATGTTGAAGTTTTCTAGGATTTACAAGGGTATTATCTTGAGATTTATAAAAACTTTCACCAAAATACATCTCTCCTCTTCAAATTACTCACCAAAGATTGTGAATTCTATGACTTCGATTGCCGCTAGCTTTTGAAACCCTAAAACCAAAATTTCGAAGCACTTCAGGATGAAGGGGACCTTAATCGCGTACTCTTTCATATTCGACAGACAAGCCTGTATACTTTTTATAGTTAAATATTGTATTTAAATATTTAATTCCCTATGCCATCTATTATATCAAAGAAACCTGACTCCCGCAGTTAAACCATACCGTAACTAAAAGAGTTTTTAGTCAAGCTATGCCATTAACAAATTTAGACACTATATAACAAAGTTAAAACTTTTGTTTCACATCGATCATTCCTCACAGAATTAGATATTTAATGAATAAATCAATTACTAATGGCAATAGTTATAAGATGGTTGTTATTATTGCAAGAATTCAACATTACTATTCTAGATAGGCATTCAGAAAACAAAACACCGTAATACTGCTTCAGAATTCAAAATATCAAAGATACATCTTATTGAAGATCACTCCCGATGAATATCTTTTGCAATCTCTACTCAAACTCACAGGTTTGCTGATATCACTAATTATTTAGCTTCGTGAAAATTTCCTTCAATTATGAATGCAAGGGATAAAAGAAAAATCATTAATGATAGTGCAAGATATTCATGGGTCGCTAATGAGTTGTACAAGACAGTCCGCATTTGATCATTAGAAGGTGTGTTCGTGAAGATGAGATGCCCTAAATTCTCAAGGCATGTCATGATGAACCTAGAAGTGACACTTGCAAGATAAGAGGACAACCTATAAGATCCTTAATTTAGGATATTATTGGCCATCTTTGTTCAAAGATGCAAGGGAGTATGTCAAAAGGTGTGGACAGCTTGCCAAAAGGGTAGGGAAACCTTTCTCCTTCGTGTGAGATGCCATTACAACCTCAGTACACATTGAACCTTTTTAAAAAATGGGCTTTTGGATTTTGTAGGACCTATTAGTCCTCCATCAAGACAAAAGAAATATATTATCAAAATCAATATGCTATTAAGGGTAGAAGCCAAACCATTACTTGTTGCTAATGAATCATCCGTATTTACTTTTCTTTTTGAGGATATTTTCACTCGTTTTTGTGTCCCAAGGGAAATTGTTACGCATCAAGGAGCCTAATTTACATCAAGGCTAGTGGACAAATGATGGAGAAGTACAAAACGTATAGAACATCTACTCCCTTATCATCCACAAGCAAATGGTCAAGTGGAATCCACTAATAAGGTCAGTCAAGGAATCCTAACAAAGACTCGTTCATCTACATAGAAGAGATTGGGTAGATAGGCTTCTCGAAGCCTTGTGGGCCTATAGAACTACATGGAGAAACACAACAGTGCCACTCCTTATGAGCTTGTTTATGGAAAGAAAGTTTTGTTTCCACAGTAGTTCCAAATTCAAACATTCAAGATGCATGGCCCAGCTAGGAATTGGATTCAACGAGGCACAAAAGCATAGACCTGAGCAAAATTAATGCCCACCTGATGAGATCGTACAAGATGCAACAAAACAAGTCTAGTCCAACAAGAAAGGCTAGATGGCATGACAAGTACATCACATGAGAAGAAATTCAAAGAGGGTGACCGGGTTTCTTGTTTGATTCAAAATTCAAGGATTTTCAGTGGGAATTTCCACACATCGTTTTAACATATGAAATTGTTCGAATTTTTGATAATGGGGAAGAAAATTTTAACGGTGACGAAGAAGAGGCGCTTTCTTGGGAATGGTCGTGACCAAGCTGTTCTTAACACAAGCCACTCTCAAGAGAAGAGTTTGTCAAGAATTTCCAAGAAGAGAATGGATGTATTAACAATAAATATCTCCCTTCTTCATCAACTTGACTTTCATCCTTCCCGAAGCATTTCTTCTTCTAAAAAAAAATTAAAAAAAAAAAATTTAAAAAAAAATAAATAAATAAATAAAATAAAATAAAGGTATAAACATGAAAACCAATCATTGATTGGCATGTTTATAAAAAGATAGTGGGAAATCGCAGTCTCTTCCGACACTCTAACTTTTCCCATTTTTGTTTTTATAAGCACCGTTATAAAAATCATAAGTTCGGGCCCATAGTGCTTATGATTCATTTCATCTCACTCCATTCACTTTCATCCATCCATACCCATCCCATCCATCATTCATATTTTCACCTATCTCCACATTTCATTCATCTCATTCCATCTTTCATCCATCTCATTTTTCATGTCATGTGCCACAAAATTTGATGTAAGTGAATAAAACATGTCATGAATTGGCAAGACAACTTCTTATGTTCCTTCATTCCACTTCATGAATCGAATCCATTCCATTTCATTATCCACTTCATACACATCATAATTCATCATCCATTTCTTCATTCATACCATTTTAATATTTCACCCATACTCCAAAACATTCCATTTTCATGTTGAATAAAGTGGGTTTCACAGAACATTCTGTACTGAAGGACATTCTCAGTGAAATTGATCAAATTTTCTCACAACGCGATGTACTTCTTCGTTAGCCTATAAATCCCGAAGGCATCAAATTCAAGAGACATTAGAATTGCAACAAAGTGACCCAAAGCAGTATTCATGAATCAAAAACATCAAGAAAATTATGAAGACTCTCTCCAAGGCAATGAACAAGAAGACAAAGGCTACAAAAAATCAAATAAAGGGCAATAGGTAACAAGTTTAAATTATAATGGCATTTCATAAAAGTTTAGCATAGTTTAGTTATGGATTGTTTGAAAAGGTTGTTTTAATTGTTTTTATTGATCGTTGCTCAACAACCTACGTACTTTGGATTAAAATCTTCCATTTTCAAATTTCCATATCCGATAGCATTTAAGCGTTAAATGGCTTATAGGCTTGAATTCTCCATGTCTCTTAACCAAATCATTCAATGATGATTCCCCACCGTCGTAAAATCCTCCGCCATCTCTTCAATCATTAATACAACTTCTCCACCACCTCCACTCTCCATTCCGTGGACCATCGCTACAGTCTTCATTCGTAGCCGCATTCCATTCGAAGACCTTAGATATTATTATCACCGAGAGCAAGAGCCAAAGGATATCACTTGAATAGTATTGACATTGTAAACGCAGAAAGTAGAGCAGTATGGGTAAATTTGGAAGTATAACAACAGGAGGACTTGAAGCCACTTGATCCCGTACAAATAAAGAACACCAGATCGAGTTTGAAGCATTTTCATCATAAACACATAATTGTAGCAAAGGTGGAGTTTGAAGTCTTTTGTTACCAAAAGACAGAGGTGTTAAAATTGAAACCATTTGCTACCAAGAGACAAGAGGTGTTGGCAGTTGATTTAGAAATTGAAACCTTTTGCTATCGCAGATAGAGGTGTCAACAGTTGTTGAATTCGAAACTATTTGCTACCAAGAGCTGTAGTGTATCGTGTTGAAGAAGTTGAAGCCGTTGTCACCCACAAACGAGACATATCACCCAAAGTTCAATTGTCAACAAGAGTACATCACCTCGAGGTTTTGAAGGCATTTGTCATTATCAATCGCAGGTATGTCATTATGTTTGGAGCTATTTTCATTTAGAACTTGAAGTCCTTTCAATTCAAAGGTAAAAGTCACTGCTGTGGGTAGGAAGATGTTGTCAATATCAAGAATCAATAATGGGTTTAATTGTAAGAATCGAACCAAAGGTTCAAAATATTTAGTGCTACCCACAATGCAAAAGAAATGTTACAACAAATAGATGTATTTAATTTTTGGAAAATTTTAATGCTTCCGCCAAGGAAGTCACTAAAACATTTCCAAGACTGTATTTCAAGGAACCGAAGTTGAAGTGGGGAGCTGTTTTATCACACCAAGCTATTGCAGGCTAAGTGGTTGCAGCTCGTAACTGAGAGATGGTTTAAAAATAGAGAATTACACAATGACTCGGAAACAAATTTTAAAATCACCAAATATGGCTAGTGTATTCAAGAAAGGAATTCTACCGTATCAAAACAAATGGAGAAACATACTACTTCTTTTGCAAAAATTTGTTACATGTGAGGGTAGATATGGGACATTTTATGTCTACCACATTAGACTAATGATGCATTTTTCTGGGAGAAGACTTAAACCTACTCATATTTCTTTTTGCTCAAAGTTCATGAAGATGGTTTCTTGTTCGCAGAAGAGACGTTCTGAATTTTTAGAGACAAACTCCGTATCATCATGGTTTGGCTGTACTGGATTGAGCATCATCTAGCTAAAAAACAATGATAAGAAGTGGGATGATTTTTTAATAAGAAACTACTTTAGTAATAAAAAAAGAACGATCACTCTAAATTACAGCCATATGCTGAAGTAGGAAATGGAGGGCTTCTAAGTTGAAATTGATAAAATAGTCCAAGAAAGCAAGTGAGGAAATCATTTTAGAAAAGTCACTCGGAACCAAGAGGCAAATTTTAAGGAAGAAAAGGTAATCAGGAAATCACCATGGAGAAAGGAGAGGACCTTTCTCGTGCCCTAGAAGAAGCCACATTAAAAGTGGGAAATCGAAGAAAACACCAATCAAGCAAACAGAAATTGTTATATAAGATGAAGAAACATCCATCGAAGAGGATGTTGGGCATACTTTATGAGGGAACCCCTCGAAGTTGACCCCGCTCACCGCAGAAATTTATGACTATGTGGAAACTTTGGAGAGGAGAGCTTCGTGTGCGGTAGAAACTCGTTCCTCCACCGTTCGAAATAGAGATATATTAAGAAGACAGTAAGGACAACGTTGAATAGACACATCAAAAACGAAAATGAAATTCTCAAGACTCAAACCAAGCTCAAAATCGACATGAACTCAACCTATCCCTCGCATACAGACAAGGTGGAGAAGATCACAATGAGAAATGAAGACAAGGAACAAAAAGCTAATCTGTGGCACTCATCAACCTCAAAATTAAACTACAAACTTTGTTATCAAAGAAATCCTGCAATATCTCTAGCTTCCGTACAAAGGAGAAGAAGGGGATTAGATGTCTGCAGTGTTTCCTCTCGAATTCAGGACAATTTGTGTTGGGCCCAGTTTTGGTCTTTATTTTTGCCTCAAAAGAAATGATGATTCATCTATTTTCCATCCATATTTGTATTTCATTCTATTTGTTCCATTTTGACATATACTTTATATCTATCTGTGTATTTAATTTTAACTTTTTAAATTTCAAAGTTTTTATGAAAGTTTGATTTTTAGTGCAAAATTGGCCTATCTGTAAATTTTAATAGCTATACATGATATGAAAGCAGGTGACACTTGGGCACGAATTGAATGCATGGATGGACAATGGCAAATCTTGCACTATTAAACTATGCTGAATTGTCAGAATAAGTTGGATAGCCTATTTTAGTTCTGAACAGACTGTCATGACGTAGTTCATTTTAAAACTACAGAACAGGGCAGCTTTGAGACTATGGGATTTGACCATATTTCTTGTATATGAATAATGAATTCGATCAGATAGGTGGGATGAGAAGTAGATGGGTTTGTTTGGATAAAAATAGACTGCATTTTGTTCAAGAGATTTCTATTTTTTAAAGCTGCGTTTCTTTAGACAATAAGGTAATAGTATTTATTAATTTACATACTTTTATATTGTGATAAATTTTTAATGGAGAAGTGAATTTGAAGACTTGTGATGTTATCAATTTGTTGTTCAATGTTATGGATGTGTGACCTGGTTAAGCTTCCGAGATCATTTATCACAAAGGCAAGGGTGGAAGGGCCCCTATTCCAAGCTAAAGAAGGTATCTTCTTCTTGCCACTAGTTTTATTTCGGTATTCTGATGATTGTAGAACTGCTTTCAAAGCTTTATTTCAGAGAATGTTTGGTTGTTCATGGCAGTGATTGATGTCGCTGAAGCTACATGTCCGGTATTCATCATTTTATCAAATGGAAAAAATGACACGAAGTTGAGCATCCTTCATGAAAATGATGAATTAAAGTTGGTTTTTTTGTTTGTGTGTGCGTTTTCTTGTTGAGATTTTTGATATTAAGATGAATGAATTATAATGGAACACTTACATGTCTCTTAAGCGCAATAGCTTCTTCATTAATAATTTATCCATCTTAAGTTCTTGGTTTTAATTCTCCTATCTATTACAATTGGAGGTGAAAGCGGATTTCTTGAGTCAAGAACCATTTCAATATTATCTTCTTTAAACTAATTGAGTTATATTTGTAGAATGTATTACTTTTCAAGATATCTTTCAAGGTTGATTATATCTCGATCTTCACATATAGTGATCTTGCCTTCAAGCATAAACAACCTTAGATTGAGGAAAGGGAAGACCAAATAGTTTTAGCACATAAATTAGCTCAACATTTTAAGGCCGCGTGTTGGGGAGGAAAGGACGTGATAGTCAATAGAGAGAAAAAAAAAAAACAAAGAGAAGTACAGACTTTTGACAGTTTTCATGTCGACAGAGATCCCCCCTCATGGGGGATTAATAAAACTCCCCACAAATAGAGATAGGATCATCAAACACCCTAAACACCAGAACTCATCATTGAGACACCACAGAAAAATAAAGAAGTGGACAAAGATTAATCTTGACTTCAGATATAAACTTGCCACTTAAAGCAAAGCAAAAAAACACCTTCAATTAAAAACAAAAAGAAATTATCAAAGGAAAATAACTATTTCCATCCATAAATCTTCCATTCTTTGACCAACTGAAACTTCCACTAAAATTGAAACAATCAACTAAGCAGACATGATGATGGACCGTTATTCTCACTCAACAATTGCGCTCAATAAGGAAAAAAGAGACAACAAGCATAATTTTGAGAAGAAAGAGAGAGAGGAGTAAAATAAGAAAATGAGGAAAATAGAAAACAGATCGAAAAGATGCAAGAAGGATGAGACTACCTTGGCTTTCTCCAATAATAGACAAGTGCAATATTAGGAGAAGAAGTGAAAATGAAAATATTCCACCTCTTCTATCACAACTTTTTATGGAATGTCAACAAAGATCCCGATTCATTTATGTTTGAATTTGATATTCTATGAACATATGGATATACCGATGACATCCATAACCATTGTCTCTTCCTTTTTCTCAGAAAAGCATGGAAAGTACAGTGCCCTTAAAATGGTTTATGGTTTAGGAGAACATACAATAGTTTTCGGGATGATATGAGATCGGGCCTTCTTTAAAATGATTTCAAGTCATTATGGATTCAGAGATCAAAATAAAGGATATTTTCTAATTAATAATAATAAGAAGACGAAAGTTTAGAAGGAATATTTCAATACTTTTTTGCTAATCTTCATACAAACTAAAATGCTAAACACTTTCTAACGTAAGAAACCTATTCGAATAAATATTTCCTATGTATAAGCATGAACACTTTGACATCTGGAATGTGATAAAAGGAGATATCTCAAACTCATTTCATTCGAAGAAATTGTTGACTTATGTCAAAAATATTCTAGAGGAAGAGCAAAACAGGAAGAAGAGAAGTAAGTTCAAAAGCAAAGAAAGTCGTACCGCAGAGGGATAACACGAGTCAAATAGGAAGTTTATTGGAAAATTTCAAATGTATCTTTTGCTACATTAGGGACACAAGTAGACAAAGCGAAAGGCAAATAAGAGGAAAGAAGAACAAGACCAAGCTTTAGCAATTCTTTTATCTCAAATGGTAGAAACAAATACCCATTAAGAGAATGTCTTTTGACAGTGTTAGATATTCTGTGCTTTGTGTATTCCTATAAAAGCATTCACAAGAATTTGTTCAAAATTATAAGAATTACAAATGAATTCTTAATGGAAGAAGTGCCAGGAATGGAAGGTTTTTAATATGTAGCACCACCAAGACCATGGTGGTTCAGGATGCCTCAACAATCAAACAATTCCTCCAACAAAATTACCTTTATCCACCTCAAAATCCTTGGACCCTCCAATGCCATGGTGCTTCTAGCTCTGTTGCTATTTATCTGATACCATCCTAATATGCTGGAGACATATGTTAGGAAACTATTTTCATTCTAATGCGAATACCAACAATAAATATTTAAAACACGAAAGATTCATTAAAGATCTCAATCCATACTATTTCAACAGCAATATCTTACATTCCACAATCCATCCCATATTCCATAATATAATCTTCCATCAAGAAAGACTCAACTACAAATAAAGCAGGAAGTACTCAATAAATCAACCTTAAAATTTTAAATTAATTACTTAAGCTCAATTAATTGCAAATTCAAATAATAAGGTGGAAAAAGTCGCATACACCGAGAGGAAGCAACATGTTTTCCCACATATTCAATTTTTCCTCTTAATGAAGTCCATCTAAGGTCCGGAAAAGCAGTGAAAAAGGATTCTCCTCCAATTATAGAAGAACTCAACCAATAAGAGAACTGTCTCCAACATCACAAACTAAGATAGCAAATTAGAAAGGAACAAACACAGTGAACTAAACACTAATTATCCCTGAAAGGTTATGAACAACAAAAGAAAACTCTTCCTAATTAATATTTTAGATGAGTTAAAAATGCTTACACAGAAAATCTTTGTTAAAAAGGGAATTAAATAGAAATACTCAATATATGCTAGAAACAATAATAACTACATGAAATTTTATAGAGAAGGGACATGATCTCATTGTAACCCCAAGTCATTATAAATTATAAACTTGAAAATTCATAAACAAAATAGAAAAATATATTGATTCCGTATCTTATGGTTATTATATCAATAAATAATTTTCGAAGACCAAACACATTAATAGAGACTTGGGACAGTTTATAAATGTAATGACAATAGAGACAATGAAAACTTTTGCATTTAATAAATATTAGATCAACCTACAATCTAGAATTACAGACAGACGGTGTTGTTCCTCAAGGAATATTGGGGAGACAGTCTTCGGATTCATGGAGAGCCCCACACTTCTTTATTCTGCAAAACTAAAATAAATCACCAGAGGACATCTCCTGACCTGTAGGCATTTCATGGTTAGCTATCGTCGATGCCTTTAGGATGCGTATCAGAAGCATGATTATTTCACATGGAGAAGAAAGGGAAACATATTGCTCTTTATTCACTTCACATACTAACTTTTAGAATCAAAAGATTGAAGCTCAAGAAAACAAAGAACTAAATCGCCTTTAAGATAAATAAATTCTTTGATTTAAGAGAAGAAGAAGACAGTTTGGGGACTTAATGACTCTTTTCAGTTTCAGGAACCACAGATTTCGTAGCAACCTTATAGTGCAGATGAAGTCAAAATAACCTTTGAACTGACAAGTTTTTTATGAAAACTTAGATTATTCAAACCTTGCGAAATTCTTTATAGACATCTTTTCCGTAAACACAATCTCCAATCCAACAATAACAATGAGGTAAGTCCTGAAAACATTTTAAACATTGAAATGAGTTGCAACGAACAAGAACAAGAGGTACCGTATTATTACGTAAATATTCAAAAGTTTTGCCTCGGATTAGCATCGTTATGATGGCAGAACTTCATCCTAACACAGGCCTCCACGACATCTATACGTACGAACAAATCAAACCTAAGACAACCTCAAAGACGAATGAATCCTATGATGAAAGAAAACAGGAAAGATGAACTAAAATGAAAACAGAATAATAGATCTCACCATCTTATTTTCAGGATAGTCAATGGGTTTCTCCACCGTGTTATTGTTCCAAAGAAAATGGAAAGTGGAGGGTATGTGTGGATTATCGAGAACTAAACAAAGCTGGCACTCAAGCGATCATTTTTCCTCGCTCATTTGGCTGACCGAAGTGTTAGACTCCATTGGTCGTGAAAGAAATTTTTCTTTCTTAGATGGGCTGAAGTGGCATAAACTGTATTAGAATAGCAACAGAAGACCAAGACAAGACAACATTCATTGCTCATAGAACCTAAAGTATATAATGTTTTGCCATTTGGTTTATGTAATGCACCCGCAACTTTTCAAATTTGTTGTTGCTCTGCACCTCACGGATCTAATCCATGAATGTGTAGATAATACAGTGATGACTTTACAGCCATGTGAAAACACATATAATGATTTCTTAAATAATCTTGAGAAAGTGTCAAAACGATGTATCAAACAAATGGTTGCTGGCTAAATGATAAATGCTATATAATGTTGACAGACAGTGTTTCTGTAGACACACCATATCGCTCACATTTGTATGGATCTGAAAATTCAAGTCCCTAGTAACCTTAATGCTTCCTATGGGCTGGGGTAAAGAGGTAAGAAGTTTCTTAGCGGCAGCTATTATGTACACATTCATTAAAACCTGAAATACCAACCCTCGTTTAAATTATTAGCAGTAAGATATTGACCACCTGACAAATAATCGTCAAATGCATTTGTAAATCTAAAAGAAAATTAATAACAAATTTCATTCTCCGTGACCAAATTGGTTCTTTCCTACTCTACATCAACCGATGCATCTCATACTGTCAAAAGAATAGGTGCCTCCCTTGGACAAGAAGAGAATTTGTTCAATTATGCAATATACTTTATAAGCAAGAATCTAACACTCATAGACACTGAATCATAAGAAATTACCTAGAAAAGAAATAATAGCTACATACATGTAGAAAACAAATCAATATTTAATATATAACAGGATATCAAGTTTTCATTCATACGCATCATTCAAAGAATTCAAACACTGATGAAGAAATTTACAATTAAATGGAAGAGTAAATAAGACATACCATCAAGGAATTTAATATCACAATACAAGTAATCACCAAAAAGGAAAATTCATGGTCGATTTTTTTCGTCCCGTGATACATCTGCCCAATGATCCAAATCCGCCAGATAACTTTCTCCCGATGAACATCTCGTTTGCTATCACAAAGAAAAACACCATGGCTCACAGACATGGCAAACTATTTATCTTCTCGGAAAGTTACCAAACCAATCACTAAAAAGCAAAAGACACAAAATTTTATTAAAAGAAAGTTCTAGGTATAGTTGGGTAAATGGTGATTTATTTTATACCGGTCTCGTATTTGATAATTAGAAAATGTGTGCGAGAAGATGAAATATTAGATATTCTTAAGGGCACACGAACAACTATAAAATACATTTTGCAGGAATTAAACAATATAGATAAAGGTAATCCATTGGCTATCGCTGTCCATCTTCAAAGACTTAAGAAGGTTACCAAGCAATGTGACAAAATACAAAGGAATAGTAGACACTAATCAGAAGAGATGAGATGGCTGCCGTCGACAGTGTTTCTCATAGAACCATTTCGAGCAATGGGCGCTTGATTTTGTTGGACCCATCAACCATCATCATAAGAAGCACATCCAGCGGTACAGATTATGTAACCAAGTGGACAAGAGGCTAAAGCAAAGGATTAGAGCAAATAAGATATACACAACTTTCTTTTTAAAGAAATCTTTGTCGTATATGGAGTACCTGTATAAATTGTAATACATCATGAAATATACCTCCTAATGCAATCGGTACGAGATCTAACATAGAATACAAGATTAAACATAAATATCTATACCATATTCATCCTCAAGCAATGGGTAGAAGTTGAATCAACAACAAAGTCCTAGAGAATATCATGACAAAAAATAAAGACAATGGAATAAAGAAGACGAACTGGTGCACTACAAGACAAACTATGGGCCTAGTAGACCATGTAATAAAAGAATACATTGGTTTTTAGTCCATACCCAGCTTTATATATGAATAGCCTTAGTTGCCTATAGAGTTTCAACACAAACATACGTACTAGTAAATGAATTAGGACTAGACTCGACAAGCACAACAAGAAATGGGATCATGGAACCAATCAAATAGATGAGCATCGTCAACAAGCCATAGAACATACTACATTTGTGTAAACAAACAAAGAATGATAAATACAGATATCAAAACAAAGACATTTCTGCAGTGAGATTGGGGACACATTTTTGATCTCAAACAAAGATTTCAAAAGCAAAGTTCACAACAACACCAAGAAAACCTACATGAAATTGACAAACTTCTACAATGGACAGAAAATCAAGACAATTGACCAGATTCCACCTCCTTTATAGTGAATGGACATAGGCTCAAAGTTTATAATAGGTGCTCACGTAAAGAAGTATTTATGAAACAACCGGAAGAAGATACAGACTGGAAATCATGGCACACCAAGTTCAACATCTTCCAGCCTCCGTAGTTAACAAAATGAAAATATATAGTATAAAAAACATAAAAAAATATAAAAAAAAAAAAAAAAAAAAAACATAAAAATAATAATTTGTTTGCTAGTGAAACCAAAAATCGGCATCATGCAAACACGAATTCATAGGGGAAAATCAAGGCAGTTCTGGACTCTATGGAATTCTTTCGGTTCTACTCTTTCACATACCCTCAATATGCATTTCCATCAACAATTGACTTGAGGACAAGCTGTATCTTAAACAAGGGGAGAGACTTGTATTAGATCTTTAGCCGGAAAGCTGCTATTTAAGGAACTTGTATTGTCACGTATGGGACCGAAAAAAAGAAATCAATACGTAGACCCGAGAGACTCGCTAATGTCAAAACAACATGCATATTATGTAAGCAATGCAGCAGGGACCCTTTAAATGTTAATCGTCATAAAGGGATTCCACATTTTTTCAATCCAAGAACCGCAGCATGAAGAACAAGGAGCAAAGAAGAAATTCACTTTTTGATTCATCTACAACATCCGACTTCATTCCACCGTACAAAACACTCATCCAGGGAAGTATATGTATAGTCATTTTGTGCTTGAAATTCAAATTTTTCTTTTAGAATTTTTATGCTTTTGTTGGTTAAAGTTAGTACCTCGAGGATATTCAATATTCCCTATACATATCCTATATTCAATATTCTCACACATATCCTATCTTCAATACCCCTACATATTCCATTTCATTTACATTTCTTATACATATTCCCTATAATCCTAAGTATTTTTTCTTTTTGGAGCAAAAAGACAAGCTAGGATGAATTTTTTCCACCTACAATAACCAAGCATTAGGATATGATGATTTTAAACATACCCAAGTATACTATTTTCTTAAAATCACAAAAATGTATAAAGGTAAAACAAATAATGCGCTATATATGAAAACTATATACCATAAGTAAGAATAACAGCCATAAAATCATAAGAATTCAAATAAAGGATATAAGGTTAACATGCTAATGCAGGATATGTTGAATACAAGGAATGACCGCATATGATATAAAAAAGATACAAAGGTATATGTATGACACAAAAAATGAAGGACTAAAATTATGATCCGGTTGACAGTTTGACAGTATGGTATAATGATAATTGCATAAAGGTGATATCATTACACGTATGAACGCACTAAACAGGTAACAAGTTCATGGCAGGTGGCAAAATGACATGTATATCATTCAAAGTGAAATGCGTTGGTGGTAATGAAACGTGCATATCATAGCACACGATGAATGGAAATCAACGTGGATAATGCAGGAAGATAAAATACAGCATACACCTAAAACATAAAGGTACTATGGTGATAACACACCATATCATTCAAACATAAACATGCTCATGGTGGTAGTACGTGTATATAATTTAAACATAGCACAAGGCGCGTGGTATCCTCATGAAACAACAAGTGAATTGTCAAAGAGGAGGCCAGCCATGGCACCAACTCACATCATAACACCAACAAAGAATGTGATAACCATGAACCTCAATAATCTACGACCGTTTCCAACCTCATTCCTCATTGCCGCAGCTCGTAAGGAAGGCGAAGCCTTAAACAAAACATCAATCCGAGAGAAGACATGCTGAAGCAAAGAAATAGTGAAAATCGCTCCTAAAAGCAAGAAGGTGGGATTTAAGAAAGGAAATCGTCCAAGTTCGACGACCGCAGATGACATTTTCGTGATTGAGCTGTGTAACAAGCAGTTCATTTACACTCGCAATTATGGAATATTGTTTGACATTAACTTTTAGATCCGTGCTTTGACACTGCCACCTCGCTAACCGAAACAATAGGGATTTGGAGCGCCCTTGCCATACCCACGGCGTTCGTTACGTTGCAACTACAAACCCGTGATTATTCCGTATTGACAAGACTTAAGGATTGTTGATAGATTTCATGTGCACAGATTGAGGAAATTCATCACATGAGTAACACGTTTTA
Source organism: Pinus albicaulis (assembly GCA_034641835.2). Lineage (NCBI taxonomy): Eukaryota > Viridiplantae > Streptophyta > Pinopsida > Pinales > Pinaceae > Pinus > Pinus albicaulis. Next base: position 359,646,175 of record CM076573.1, read on the forward strand.
ACATAATGTGATCAGTGTGATGGTGGTGGTTGTTTGCGCACTAAGCCGTGTCTTCCCAGTGAACTATGCGCACTCGAATATTTTCACAAATGCTTATCATGAAAACGGAAAACGCTTGCTAAACACTCACGGCCACCTGCGTTTTGTTTTTGTTTTGACAAGACCTAATGCCTAATTGTCACATTGAATTATGGTTGCAAAAGGGGAGCCGTTTGTCAAGCCGTAATGAGGCTTAGAGCTTGTTGTATAGTTGCATTTTACGTCGAGCCTGCAATAACAATTTTGCAAACATCTTTGCTTGCTTCAAAACATCGTGAAAATTTCGATTAGGCCGAGAATTTTTTAATTTTTATTTTATATATATGCGCAATCATGTTTGTATGATTTATGATGTCGCGTGTGTATTTAATTCTTAAAAAACAAGAGACCATATTAATATAAAGTATACAGTGTTGCTCGTATTCAACAGTGAATTCGTAGAGTGCTATTGCAAGGGAATATATCGTAGGTTAAAAGTGCAGAGTTGAGTTGAGTCATAAGAGGAAGGTGGGCTTCTTTGTTTATCGAATTTCATTTTAAAAAAACGATAGTCATAATTTTTATTAAATGAAGTTAGTAAATAAAGTTATAAGCCTACATTGATTGGTTTTGCTTAAACAATGGCAACAGCAGTAGAGCCAAAATTTTCAAATAGAAAGTCAAAAGAGACTAGAAAAAATTTCATCAGCAGATGATAAAGCTCATAAATTTAATGGCCATTCTGAGAGAGATAACCAAAAGATCATACAGCACCATAATCAAGACCCGTACTCATAGAGAAAATCAATATTGTTCCAAAGAATCCCAAGAATACTTGTCCAAAGCCTTAGATTTAAGCAATGTTAGGAGAGAAGTATTATAAAGGGCTACACTACGTAGGAAAGCATGTGACTTTCTTCCTTGAGAAAAACCCAAGGAACATTTGATAGGACAAAAGGTACACCATGGGAATGTTTAATGAGCCATGGAGAGAATTGGTCTTGACGGACCAAAAGTTTTTGACTTGTGACCTATATATAAAAAGCGGCTCATTTATATCATGTTAAACTTACAAGACATTAAGGGGGAAGATAGGATTAATTTACCTTATTTCCTATATAAAAGCCTCTTAAGAATGATTGGAAACATAAGACATGAAACAGCTTAAGGGCAAAAGACGTATGTATCATCGAAGGATTGATTAAAATCCTAGTTGAGTATCAAGCGGAGATTGGCAGCATAGTGTGGAGAGAATTCATGGTTAAAAAATCATTTTTACCCGAACATTAAAGAGGTGCAAGAGAAAACAGAAAGCAAGAAAGCAAAGGAGCAGGAATTCACCCTTATATCCTAGAACAAGAGCCAAACAACAAAATAACATGGCCATGGACGGTGAAATATCCGTGATGTCTATTCTCAAAAGATTTACAAATAAAAGTCCCATCAATTTAGACAAAGAAGAAGAAACATATTTTCCAAGACCACAAGAAGAAAATAACATTCCACAAGAAGAATTTGATAGGGATTCTTTCCTATGATGATGAAGCAAAATTGTGATCATTAATGAAAACAACTTTGATTTGAAAAAAGAATTAATGATGGGAAAATCAGGATTTAATTGATCAATTAGAAATTAGTAAAATTGTGGAAAAACAACAAAAGAGGAGAACAAAGCAAACAGAAAGAAATGCTAAATTGGTCAAAACAAATGAAAAATTGAAAGAAGAGTTGGGGAGATTGAAAAGGAAGAATGGATCTAATTTCAAACAAGTGACGAAATGGTCAAGGAAAAGAACATGGTGCCAAGTATGAAAAGGTATGTTAAAGCAGTTTTGTTTAAAGAAAGACATGACACAAAGTTTGGATTGTTTGGCAAGGGCAAGACAACAAAAGAAGTACCGATAGGTACAACATCTACTTCTCCGTAAAGAAGAAGGTCAAAGAGGAACAGTACATGGGGACATGCTTGATGATAAGCAAGGGAGAGATGTTGGGCTCTAGTTTGGTCTTATTTTTGCTCTCAAAGAAACTTATTTATCCATCTATTTTCCATCCATTTACCATTCATTTATTCCATTTTTGGACATATTTATATCTATCTATGTATTTAATTTTAATTTTTCTCAAATTTAAAGTTTTTTATGAAAGTTTGATTTTTAGTGCAAAATTACCGATTCGGTAAATTCTAATAATTATATGGTTGATATGGTTTCAGGACACTTGGGCACGAATTGAATGCATGGATGGACAGCTTGGCAACTAGGATTGCTTTCACCCATGCTTTAGTTCGAATATAATGCTTTATTAGGCTCCATTTAGTTCTAGTCAATCATGACTAGTCATTCCGTAAATCCCATAGAAATAGTACAGCTTTTGAGATTCTATGGGATTGACCATATTTCTTGGGATAAGAATAATGAATTCGACTTAGATAGGTGGATGATAAATAGATGGGTTTGTTTGAGTAAAAATAGACCGCCTTGTTCATGAGACTTCTTATTTAAAGCCAAAGCTTTGATGGCTTGGTGTATTAGGATATTATTGACTTATATACTTTTATATTGTGACAATTTTTTGGATTGAGAAGTTAATTGAAGACTTGTGCTTCGTTATCAATTTGTCGTTCAATGTTATGGATGTGTGACCGGGTTGCTTCTAGACCGCCTATCGGGCAAAGGTAAGAAAAGTAGCGTCCATTCCAAGCTACACACTTTCGTTAATCATTTTTATTTTTGTAATTTGATGATTGTAGAACCTGTTTTCAAAGCTTTATTTCGTATTGTTTAATGGTTCATGCATAGTGATTGATGTCATTAGTTTATAACTTATTCATCACTTTATCAAGTTGGAAAACAGATGTATCAAGTTGAGCATCCCTTCTATGAAAATGATGAATTAAAGTTGGTTTCTTTTCGTTTTTGTGGTGCAAGTGCCTGTTGAGATTTTTGATATTAAGATGAATGAATTAATATTGAACACTTACATGTCTCTAAGTTAAGAGCTTTTTCATTAATAATTTATCCATCTTAAGTTCTTGGTTTTAATCGTATTCATTATGGTAATTGAGGTGAAAGTGATTTCTTGAGCGCAACCATTTCTAATATTATTCTTTTAAACTAATTGAGTTAGAGTTTGTGTTTATTACTTTTCAACATATCTTTCAAGGTTGATTATATCTCGATCTTCACATATAAAATATCTGGCTCTCAAAGCATAAACAACCCGATTGATAATAAATAATTTGTTAGTTTAGGTACATAAATTAGCTAACAATTTGCATTATAATAAGCAAAGACAAAATAGCATGACAAGTTGAGCCTCAAAATTGTGTTTTCCTTCACCCCATTTTACCTCATTTTCCCTTGTCCATTTCTATATTATACCCAATTGATCAATGAATATAGTTAAAATTACTTCTATAATGATTTACATGACCGACCATGTTGAATTTTGTGATTTTTTCCATTGTAAAGCATTTTGGACTTAACCAGGCCGCAGAACGCACATTCCGTAGCTAACCCAAGCATTCTCAGCACCGCTCATGTTTGAGTATGTTCTGTGGCTCTGAGAAAACCGCATATGAGCACAGATCCACGCTGCGTTCACATGGTTCGTTGCTCATCATGGAGGAAGAAATGAATTCGGGTATGGTTTTGAACGTGTAGAACACATTTAGGAAGGAAGACTTCTATTAGGACCCGTTCCACTCGGTATGTCTTTTCTTCTTCACGCAACGCCCACTTCAAAGAATCCCAACGTGATCTTGACATGAAAGATGTTGTTCCCGAATTATTGTAATTATTATTACGTGCATTTTCTTTATAAACTCTCGGGAGACCGAGAGCTATGTTGATATTTTATGTTAGATTTGTCGCTAGATTTTGTTTAAATTTCGTGTCATATCTCGAAACGTAGAGTGTTGTGGAATGAAACTTATTTTATCTTAATGGACAGACAACTTACTGAAGGCGTGATTTAATTTGGGAGTTGAATGCCGTCAAGTGGTAGAGGGCCCCGGCTTCTTGCACGGATTTATTTTGCGTAAATTAGATAAGTTTCTAGTCAGCTTTTACGTTTTGCATTTGAATTGGTAGTTATTTTTTTAGCTACCGTAGTCGTATTCATTCTAACTCTTCCACAAGAAGACACTTTCCAACAGATTATAATGATGAATGTTGAAATGAATGTATAGTAGTGTAGGATTAGGAGTTGAATTTATAAAGGTTGTTTTAACTAGCTACCGTAGTTATATTCATTCCTACTCTTCCACAAGAAGACACTTTTCCAACAACATTATAATGATGAATGAGAATAGCTATAGTACCGTAGATTTAGTTGTTTTTGCTATTCACTAATACAAAGCACTTGTTCTAATCACTCTTCTACAAGAAGAACCTTCCAAGAAATTCTTAAGAATTTCAAGACATGACCGTGATAATGAAATGATTTTAGTTGTGTTTGTACTAAGTATCATCTCTCGTTCGCTCTTAACGCTTGCCCAAGACATCATAATGACGACAGGGTATGGATACATATTCCAGTTTTGTCGAAGTCAGCTCATTTGCTTACAATTGCACCCAATTACACAAATTTCTAATTTGTTCTTCATCTTCTTCCAAAAGAAGGAACTTCTTCCAAAATATCACTAATGATGAACAAGTCGCATTGTGTAACTTGAAGGACATGTTAGCATAGTTAGAATGCCCGCAGTTTCATTCTATACTTAACTCATGTTCAACATTTTGTTTCAAGTTTGATGATGACTATAGTTCAACATTGTTCTGGATTAGTGGTATCCAGTCTACTTAGATTAACTCATTGTGTAATTTCTAAATTTCATATTCAACTTGTCACTCCATTTGCACAATAGATTATTTTAGCTTATTAGAATTAACAAAACAAAATTTCCTTCATTATTCACAACATATTTTTTGTTCTCTAAAATCTACAAATGATCCATAGCCATATGAAATGTACACAACATCACTATAAGGTCCTAAGTATCTCCCTACCTCCTCATCATTTTATAAACAAGAGCTCTTTCCTCAAAAGAACTACTTTGAAAAAGAAACCAATAACTCTTTGAAAAGGTTCCGTGACATTCAATTAAATTTAATAGAACCAAGAATTAGTCATATAATAAGAGCTTAGAACAAAATGTTGCATCATGGTAAGATTAGTGTTTAAATCGTTTAGTTAGAGGATTTGCATATTTAGTGATCATTTCTCAAGTTTAGTTTGTGTCATTTGCCTAAAAAGTCATTATCAAGCTTTTTGCTTTTATTTAGTCATAGTTTAGATTCGCTTGCATTTGCCATTCCATACATTAGAAGCCACATCTCCGTTTGACCACCAACTCCTTTCCATTAGTTTTCTAGACATTTCCATTGTGAACACAAAAAAATCACTAAAAGACCAAAACATCATAAATCATCACAAAAAAAAAACAAAACATCACAAAACACTACACACAACGCATTAGGAACAAGCACCTAGGTACACATGGTACTCACATTTCCACAGCTTACAAACTTTCTGTTGACAATTAAATGAGCTCAGCTTTAGGAGACTAGATTGGAGATCAAACAAGAAGACCTTTTGGAAAACATATCATTAGGAGATGTGTCAATTTTTATGAAGGATGTCGATGCTTACAAGAAGATGTCATGTGAAAAGATCACCCAGGTAACTTTTGTTTTAAAAGTTTCATATGTAAATGTTTATTCCAGGAATTTAAAAGGTGCCGCTAATCATGAGAAAGGATTATGGGGATACTCGGAGATGATTCGAAGGAAAGCAAGATGGTGGTATATCAACATGGACTTTACATGAAGTCTCGGTAAACGATTCGATAGCTGATAAGACCGTAAGATGGAAGTGATGAACATCTGTAGTCGCCAGTGAAGCTAAAAGATGGAGATTCGTCAATACCGAAATTCATGATACCAGGACAGAATCTTCATGAGTGTGAGGCCCTATCACGCCTGAGGGCCCCCGGTTAAGAGGGGAATACAGTTGTTGTTTTCACTAGAAGAACTTGCAATTCCATGATGAGCTTAGGTACATTCTTTTCTATAAGAAATTATACATTACCTTGTGGAATAGGTCCTCCTTGTGAGTGGAGAAATAGACATCATTCTATAGTATTGGGAAGACAGTAATGAAGGATTTGGGTAATCATCCGGCATTTGATACTCTTGAGAACGTTATCTAGCATTCAAGATAAGAGTAGTTCTTAACCATTTTCGAGGGCTAGCTACCCAAGAGAAGAATAGTCTAGGAAGGTCACACTTTGGGAACACCCTGATGGATATACCTTGGAGAGACAATGACTTAAGGTGTCTATAAGTCATGTGTGTCTCGCCGCATTTAGAACAATTGTCTCGTTGAAGAGATGGGGTTGTTGGGTCAAGGCCTTGCACTAGTAAATGTTTAAGTTGATATGATTTATATAGATATGATTACAAATCAGATTTTTCTTATGAGATTCTTTAAGTTTGAAAGCAATCATGTAACTATATGAATACCTCCCCTAGTTATTAAGATGAGCATGAAAGTATAAATTAGGTCCACATCTTCAAAAGTTGACTATGCAATTATATTCTTATGTAAAGAAGAAGCTCAAAACAATAATATATTTAAAATAGCCATGACCATGAGGATCAGCCACAAATATACTCCAAGATCTTGGAAAAATACCGTGAAGAGGCGTACCCTAAAAATATGCTCAAGTATAACTTAAAATGCTAAAATATCTATTCTTAATGCTCTACCTTACAATTAACCATAAAGCTCGCTTCCTATCGTCGATCAAGTCGGCTCAAAAGACAATTAGATTGTCTATACAACATATTCTCTCATGTCATGGAGAAGTGTGTTTCGATCAACTAAGATAGAGTTTTATGATTTATCCGAGATGGTGACACAGCCTTAAAAGGGTGCGTATTCGAATGCAACAGAAGTAATCGAAGGCGTAGACTAAAGGTATAGACTTGGGATCGATGGCTAGTTTGGAGAAGAATACAAAGCAGATACTTACAAGGTTACAAATGTAGATACTTGCGTCAGGGATGAATTCTAAGGTATTAGTATGAAGGTAAATCCGTGATTTACCTTCCTATAATAAAAGTATTATTTCGGCTAAATCATTTGTGGTTCCGTACACTTTCGTAATTAATTTGACAGAATAAGAAGCTCACAAAACTTTCAAGAAGAGAATTTATAACCCCTTAAGATTTTCGCACACTTTCCGGTATTGTCCGATTCACCGTTTAACTCGCAATATCCACATCCCGAGATAAACCTAAGGGCTTCATCACCCCATGGCTTGAGGTGGTCACTCAAAACCTTCTTCTTGTGGGAGAAGTTATTCCCGGTCATCTCTAAGCATACGGATGGCCTGCGTACGTGCTGTGCCCTTGAGCAGGATCGCAGGGTAAGGTGAGCTTCCCTGGTGTTCTTGAATTCTTCTTCCTTTTTGGCGTAGTTCTTGAGTAAATTTGCGCAAGAGAGGTCGTGTTTTGCACCTTAGACCACGGGGGCCATACGGCCAGTCGAAGAAATTGCGGCCCGAGATTGGGCAGAATGGTATTCATGGCCTCCACAGACCAATTTATCTCTCCTCGTCTACACCGCGAGTTTTCCGGCTATGAACGGCCCCAACGGCTAACCGCTACTCCATCTCGGCCTTGACATTCTAGATCTCGCCCTTAGAACCTTCCGAGTATGACGCAGTCCCTCAATATTGCTCTAGGGATGGGAGAGGCCGTGATGTCCCCACCACACTTGCAGCATACCGCTGATCGATGTTCCAACTCACTCCGTTGCGAAGCAAAGAAGGATGCACGCAAATTTCATGCCTTCGGATGTCAAAGCCCTGGCATGGTTTTCAACTATTGTCTTTCGGCATCAGACCGAGTCGTTGCTGCACCCTGGTAGTTTATGTGTTGGATTTCTCTCAAAGAGGGACAAGGAGGACCTGAGTAGCAGGGAAGCCGGGCCAAGTCCATGGCCGGGCGCACGGTGTCCAGACCACACACATAAGGCAAGGGACCCGTGTGAGCATGCCCCCGTGGAAGAGGCGCCCTTCTGCCGCAATAACCACCCTGCGGCCGGTTGCTTGAGGTAGACTTGTTTGGCACCACACTTGTCTAAAAAGCATTTCGCCTGAGCCCAGAGCTGAGCTCATATATTGTAAATGCGAAACTCAACCTTCTCGCTGGCCTTCTGCTATGCTCATTGGTCCGTCTTCTAAAGTGAGGGTAACCACATCTATGATATGCTCCAAATATTCCTCAAGCATGCAGCACTCAGTTTCCCCACCGAGCCTCGTAGCCTCGGGCCACTTCGCCCGTTGGCTCTCGAGAGATTAGTTGTCCGTTTTGGCGTTCGTGGGGAACCAGCGGTTCCCACGGTCTCCGTATCCATATCCTACTACGACTCTCCTCCGCCCGCACCAAGTCCGGGGGGACCCTCCATCCCACCGGACTCTTCCGGCCACATCCTTCGCAGCCCTGCGGGGGCCGCCGGGGTGGTGGTCTGCGAATCGCTGTACTCGAAATAGCGTCGCCTGGGTCGTCGATTTGAACTTCAATTTCAACAGCAAAGGAAGCCAAGTGGTGATGAGCCAGTATCAATTTCCTCATCGACGACCATGTAAGGTACTGTCATCAAAGTTGATCCTTACTACTCAACCCAGACACATTGGGGCAATGTGACTTGGAATGCCGTGATGTTTCCTTGGTATTTTTCATATAGAAGGTGTCAAGACAAGCATGGCCGAGAGTGTGTATTTGCTGTCGCCAGCGGTGTGTTTAAAATAGCACCAAAATAATTTTTTATCTCAATGCACCGTTCACCTTCAAACCACAAGTCGGTGACAAGGCATCTTTTCTACATATATCCTGCTCAAGCTCGGGGAGGACCTAGCCCCGGTGGGTCCCCATGCGACCAATGCACGGATTAGTAGCCATGATAACAGAATGCCTTCCCATGATCCTTCGGGCCACGCACACGCTTTCCAAAACTCGTTGCAAAGGAATCGGACCACCAATTAAAGGCACTTTTGTGGTGCGTGGCCACCACTCCGAATTACATGTGGGGGGCGGCCGTGGCCCGGAAATCGGCACATCATCTTAGAAGCTAGCAAGAGGTACCCATGCATACCCAAGGTCAAATGGTGTTGAAGAGGAATCCCCATATTTCACTCGACATGGCACCTTTCCGCACATTTTTAATTTTTTATTAATACTTCTTACCGACTGTCGATGGGATCGCCCTCCATGGGGAGACTAATACCGTGGTGAATTAGGCGCATCGATGGGAATGAATTCCCAGATCCACAAGTCGGCCCTCGCGGTCGTGTCAGCAGCTTGCCGCACAACCTGCCTTGACATCGTATCGGCCAAAGTGAGTGTATCCGCAGTAAGTTTAGTAATCCATATTTTTCAAACCCATGCCCAACATTGATAAACCCCTAGCACGTCAGTTCTCCAAAGATTTCTTTTTCGAGTTACAACTCGTGGTAGTTTCCGGATGGCTTCGCTATTAGTCATGGTCATCGAACTTAATTGAGGCGATTTTTTCCATGCGCTTCTCCAATTATGGGGACTTCTCCACCCCGACCGCGGCATTTGCGCATAGTGCACACACCTTCAAGACTCTTAGGTGTGTGTGTACTCGAGGGCCGCGAGGTCGAACACAGGTATATCCGCTGCAAGTTAAGGTTAGTCTGGGCATGTTTAGCTTCTCTTAAGTAGACAAGAGGTCGCTTCATATCGGGTTAGGAAACATGCTCAGGCACCGTTCTGGGGGGATTTAGTCCCGAGGGGAGGTGCATGGCTTCCCACCTCATCACGCAGCCTCTGATCGCCCTCGCTCGGCCTTTCCTTATTCTTATTTTTCTCCCTACTTCCCCCTTGGTTGGTGGACATGATTTTTGACTTCGGTGGGTGACCTCTAATACTTCATCGATGAGGCTCCATAGAGGCCGCGCTCCGCGATGATTTAGTGGGATTGGTTTATCTACACCTTTTCTCGAATATTAACTCGGTTACTACTATCGCAGGTGGCACGCCCGTACGTTTAAACAAGAAAGTACAATAGTTACGGTATACCCCTATGCACAAGATTTTCAGCACATGTGGAACCCAATTCAAAGCTACCCTCCTCTCCATTTATAGCTTTTTTATAGTGACCAACTATTGGATGAGACGTATCCGAAACTTACCATCAAGGAAACGTAAAAAGCTTCGAAAATCACCGCATTAATCATGACCACCGCTCCTTTTCAATGGTAAAATTTTCTTTTTTACCCAGGGGTATTGTTCCAACCGCTGAAGCCACAGCCCACGTACTCTCCGTCGATCCCGCGTTCTCTCGAGCTTCCGTACTTGTGATCAACCCCTACTCTCCCAACAGCACCTCCCCGGTTTCTAACCGCGTCGACCCTCGCTCGTATAATAGGCCCCCCTACATGTTTCCTCTTCGTCAGGTACATTCCTCCCAATATAGCCACTCCATCCACATACCATTTGATTTGGCATGATTGAGTCAATGGTCGTTAAATATCCTTGCACAATGTCATGAATGCAAACAACTGCATGCCCTCTGGCTATACTTTTACTTACATAGGAACACCTGGCTAAGCACAAAACTTCCCTTGGTGTTTTGCAAATCACACGTAGACAATGGTACCACCTCTTCAAAATATCTTCAATGAATATGTCTATCATGCCATGCTTTTTCCTGCACTCTTCTCCTAACTTGTCACTAAAGTTAGCAATGAAACTGTCCTCATCCACATGCAAATCAGCTGCGCTAAGCTTTCCTCCATGATATCGTGCTCCGCCATGTTCGTAAAGGCCGCGATTCGCAAGCTAATAACAACATACTCCCCGGGCATAATGGCTCTTTTCATAAACAATCCAAAACGATGCTTTTCCGTCAATTTCTTACATGTAGTTCGACAGCCTAAAGGGCCGATGACGGCACACGTCCTAATCACTTCGACCAACATTACAAGATTCGTGTCAAAGGTTCTGTTCCATGATTTTATTAAAAGTTTCAACCATTCCATTTGCTCGCGGTGATATGTGGTGCACTTTTGGCATGGATTCAAATTTTTCATCAAAAGCTCAGTATTGTTTTATTAAGAAAGCGTACCTCTATCGCTCCTCGACCTTTCTTTGACAACCAAACCTAGTTAGAATGTGCTCGTAACAAAGTGTAAGGTGGCATTCCGTAGTAAAATCCTTCTTCACAACATAATTTCCCCCCATCTAGTTACATAACTGGGCCATAAAGATGATGTGAAAAGTACTGTCTTCTTACCTCGTTGAGTCGATGGGTCCAATGAAATCTATCGCCTATTTATCAAATGCCTACAAGGTAATCTTGCCACAAAGTCACTAATTTCGTACTGGGCTCTCTCATCTCTTTTGCATGTGTCTCTGTGCTTTGGTAACAATGTGAAGAGTCACTATGTTGTGGGCCACCACAACTCACTTCTTAAGATTTTATGTATTGTCGCTTCCTATGTAGTGACCTCCCGCTACACCTCCATGGGATTATGCTAAAATGGCTTTTCTTTCATGCTCCTGCACCTATCTTTGGAGTACCTCATTAGCTCCTAGCTTATACAAGTGGCTCGCTATGATGGTAAAAAAAGCCTGCTGTACCCGCTTACCGCCGTTGCATCAAATACCTCGCAGTGCCATCCCCCGTAATTAAGAATTGAACATATCGGCAAAGTGCGTATAAACCACCACAGCAACAATCGTGCACCGTGAAATCCTTCCCCCAGGTTGGGACGATTCTTCGCCACTCTCGATTCGAGACAAGTGGTCCGACCCATCATTTAGTTTCACTAGCTCACGATGATCTCAAAATCATATTCTTCAAATAGAAGTAGCCATCGGCAAATCTTTCCCCCCCCAAATCGAAGCGTATTCACCAGGGTACTTCAAATATTAGTGATCCATGAACATCTTCGATGCCCTCCTGGGCCGTACAATGCCGCATTTCGTAGCGCATATACCATGCCCAGCCCTCGCGCTCACTGGGAGAAATAGCGCTCCGCACCTTGAGAGTTTTCACTAGCAAATGCAACCGGGTGGTCAATTTCCCCCCTCCCTTGCCGTGGGCGTAGTCTCCCGTGTGATTCGTGGCCATCTACATGGACATGGAAAACCTTTCGCCAGTCAGGAACATGAGGATAGGTGTAGAGACCATATTTTATTTGAGTAGTCAAAAGCTCTTGGGCGACACCGCATCCCAAAAAATGAAAATTCTTCAGAAACTTCTCCATGGGTGCGCCGTGAGTAGTGCGTATCCTTGAATAAACTTCCGAGGGGCATTCGGTGCCCGAGGATGGAGCACAACTCGAAGCTTATTGTAGGGGACCGTTGCTGATGATAACTTCTACCTCGGGCAAGGGAAAGGTCACCATCACTCCCTACCACGACTATATGGCCTAACAAGATTCCGAAAGGCACAAAATATGCACTTCTTAATATTTAGGGAAATTCGTGCTTTCTTGCTGGTGTCCAACACCATGCTAGGCACCGAGACGTGCTTTTACCAACACCAACACTGTCTAATCGTCAAAGTGTACTTTCCAAGATTCTGTGAATGAAACTCTTGAATACTACGACCACTACCTATGAAAAGGTGGTGTTGTGGGCATTTCGAGCCCAAATGCCATGACTGCACTGAAGGATTCTCATTCGAAGGTGGAACGTAGATTTGTTGTGATTTTCTGTGTGCGATCCTCGATTTGATGGCATCTTAAAACCTCGTCAATGAACGAGTATGCTTCCTTCTTCCACACTATCGATACCTCATCGCGTAACGTGCGTGTGGGAGGGATCATGAACCATGCTACCGTCTGGGCCTTGGTAACAATTCAACACGTACTCTTATTTCACCTTATATTTTTCTTGGGACCACCACAGTTTCGTCTTCAATCGACTGTTGCATCGTTTGATGACACTGCATTTATCATTTTACTTCAATTTTTCCTTGGACCTTCTTTCTTATACTGGGTTCAACCGCAGGTCGTTGTTGCCACAGTAGTCGCAACTCCGTCAAAGTGATGTTGACAACCCCCAAGTCTCGAATAACCTTGAGTTTCCCAAGAATTTCATAGGAACAGGTCCCGGTACTGTGAGAAGCTCTCGTGAATTTCCCCCCCAACAAGATTACTCGTCCCGAAATAGCCTCAAATATTATTATCTTAGGTCATTATTTTGTTCAAATGTTGACTTCACTTAGCTTAAGAGGCTTTTTTCACATCGATGGTCTCAGTAGTGTCCAAGAATCGCCGTCCACTCCTCTTGCTCCGGATAGTGATATCTCCGGCGGCCCTCGTCGTCAATATTTTCTCCACATTGATACTGTGGCAAATAACAACATTCGTATCTATGTATCCCAAGTCGTGTGCTCCATACTTCCACACGAGGGCGTGATTCATCAAATACTAGGGCATATATGTTCGCGTTGCTTCGTCCAATGCCTGGCCCCTATCAATCCAAATGTCCCCACAAAATCATCTCTTCAAGGTTCTCGTTGGTGGACACGCTAATGTATCTCAAATATCCAAATACTATGGTGGGATTGGGTTCAAGGGCACAATGAATGTGGACCCATTCATCCTCATTCTCTTCACACCACACCTCCATCCATGTACAAGTGCTTGCACAGTCCCCGACAAGGAAAGTCTCCATTTAGTGAACCGGAGGTTTAAACCATAGGATCGCATCTTCCGACATTCCTCCCAATCTCAACGCTTCCTTACAGCCCCCACCACAGTGCGTCGCACGCATGGCCAGGTTAAGTGCTCACATTCTTCGCTCCCTTGGGACTTCTTCGAATGTTCTAAGAAAATCCCCCGAAATATCGAACCATAAAAGTAAGCAACCTGCCTTACCTCCGAGGAACACACCGAAATCTCTTTTCGTGATCCCAAGATGACGACAGCGCAGACATCATGTAGCCGATTCTTCCAATTTTCAACTTCCTCGTATCTCGCAGAGGCATTCACCCGTTCTTCTCCTAGCAAAGCAGGCGGCCATCAACTATAGGGTTAATCCAACCCCTCATCCCAGCCACACAAGCCGATATATATGATCTACGTTGTCTTCTTTCTTGCGCCGGTTCTCGTATACCATTCTCCTTCCGCTAGTGTAGAGGAACCATTTACCTCCGTACTCCCATTTCCCAAAACCATGATTCTTTTCTTTATGTTGATAATGCATCCCATATACAGCTCAATATAGTCCGTGGCAGGAGTTGAAAGATAAGGGTTCGCTCTTCCGTCAATTTGAATTACCCCAAACATGTATACTTTGACCCTTGCGATATCTACCATACCCGATTAGCCTCCCTAATGGTATGATCTTTTATGTTGGTTAGCCATGTGTAGCTTCTGATATAAACGTCCAAATTTTGGCTCTCCCATCCTCTACCACGCTTGTTTGGGCAGATATTCATATTGGATCCCGTATCCAAGATGACCCGATCCATATTTTATAATCATACCAATTCTGCTGATAGTCACATTTCTACTCTCATAGGCATTTTTATGCTTGCACAATTTGTGAACACATTTAACTCGTGGGAGGGTCATTTCTTTCACAATTGTTCTGCTGCGTTAGTGCTTGAAGATTTTCTATTGCCTTCTGTGCTGCATAGCAACTTCATACATGCCGTAGGAATGGCTTGACTTCGTCGTCCGCTAGGTGGCTTGCCGGAGCCCCCGTGCGCAGATGCTCGCCGGTTTGCAAAGTCTTTGTGAGCTTAAGTAGCCAGTTTATTTTCTCCTTCTCGTAGGTCTAAGCTTTCTTCTAACAGCATCTTTCCGTATAAGGGGTTCAACCGAGTTTTCCCCGGGCCCTTCAACAGCCATGTCGGGCCGCGGCATTATGAACAAATGCGAGTCCCCCATCACGTGGTTCTCGCCCTTAACCCTATGCACATTTTACTCATGCCTCTGTTGTTTTTCCCGCATTTTTGCTATCAAGATCGGACAATCTTCAATCACATCATCCAATTGTCTACACTATCAAGAAGATTTTCGTGCGTGTCTTCGCACAGCCCCCAGTTTCCCGCTCTGCCGCTATAACAGATCAATTGACCTCTTCTCAACTCGCACTTCCACCTCTCCCCGCCCCCCGCGTCCCTCTCATGAGGAGACTTTCGTCCCGAGGGAGACAGGTGGTGAAGAAGGGTTAGTCGACCGTACAAGTTTCTCGCCTATTACTAAGTCATACTTACATTTGTGTTGTATCACGTGTCCTGTCAAATGAGAAGAATCTTAATTATTGTTGTTTTCCAATTTTAAAATAAGCACCAAGACCTGGCATGTTGGTTGGTATCATGTAGCTCAAATGCACATAATAACATTGACCACAACTCGTATTGCTTGGTCCCACAACCCTTTAGGTGCATACGTCTACCTACCGTATGCGTAGTCCACTTGTAGGGGTACTTATCCTTGTGTGGCTCGACACTATAATATTCGAAATTGGAAATAGTAGCAATATAAAACAATAATGTGCAAACACATCAAATAATAATGACATAAGAGAGGTCAACATGTATTATCATTCTATTAAGGTATCATCAGAAATTTACAAAATACTGGGAGTTATGTCACCAAGCAATAGGAACAAGCTCAACATCAAAATGAACAAGACATGAGTCACGTAACTATATAGAATGCCCGAGAGCAAGAAATGTTGTCTATATCAGTTTAGCTATTGTTGAATACATATATAAATGAAAATGTGGCTGATAGAAACAAAATAAATTCTCAAAGAAGAAAATGGGTTCAATACAAGATTTCTAGCCAACCCGAAAAGATTGCTATGTTAGAAATACCGTGAAATGTGTGGCAACGTATGCGTCCGGGGGTTGAGATGATACCCAAACTCCGGTTTCCGATATAAATGATACGGGACAGATTCAAATGGCATGTCCTTCAATGGGGCCCCAAATATAATGAGCTCAATGAACCCTCCCGCAATTGCCTCCAAACATAATGCAGCTTCAAAATTACGGGATCGCACCGTGACGATGGTAGATGGTTGGCTCGATGCCAAATATGAGAAAATATTCTCAGAGCCCTCCTTGTCGATTCAATGACAGGCTTCCTCTCCACCGAAAAACAAGTCAGGAAACAATCATGTGATCCTCTTACCGCACCTTGCAACACAACTCAAAGCCTCTAAACAAGAATTTGCATGTATACCGAAGGAGGTGTGTCGGCCAAAATTCCGTAACGAGGAAATGTGTAGCTCAAAGAACTCTTCCTTCCCTACGATGAGATAGGGATTCTCACTTTAACACCCTTGTGCTAAACAACACGTAAACTCCGCTAAACAGCAAGAGGAAGCTAGCCCGAAGCAAACCAATATCAAATGATAAACAAATATGAAGGCGAATGATTGCTATCCCCTCCATATATTGCTGGGTTTTAGCCAGGTTATTTCCAAGACTAGTCACGTGCCTGCACATATGGGGAAATAGCCCCTCTGTCGAGTGTTCGGGTACCGCCTAAGAAAATTTTTTTGGTCCTTATTTTTTGGTGGCCGGACCCGCCCATGATTTTGTGTACTGCCAAAGCACATGGTTTTGGGCATGATGGTTTTTGCTCAGGTATTTTGTAGATCCGTCAAGGAACTGGCCATGAGAATTTAACCAGTAATAATGGACTGGGTTTATGTATGCTTCAACATGTATATATATGTGTTGTACACTAAAAGGAATATAATGAAAAATCGTTGGTCTCTCCCGATTTGGGATCCAGGGAAATCTCTCGTGTTTATCTGCTTTATGTTTTATGCTCTCGCTACTATTTATTTTCTATTTTAAGATTCATTTGCAGATAATTTGTGTACAGTGGTTAAACCTACATATATAGCATGATACTTCCCGCACATTGGTCCCCCATACATACTTTTCCACAGCTGTGCAAGTTTTCCACTAAACCACGTTGTCTCATCATGTGCCACCTCACCCTCCGATGATGCTGTTGATTTGGTCAAAGTTGACCGAATCAACATGATCTAGTCCTCGTTCACACCCAAAGTTGCGTTTAATCCACCGCTTATTCTTCCTCCTCTCGACATTAGGAGTGTTATTATTCTTTCTAAAGAGGTTTTATGGGTTCTCACCACTATTCATCACCTACCTAGTGATAAACCCAACTATAATATTCCATTAGATGAAGGCTAAATTTTTGGAATATTACGCTTCTCCTCCAAATGTTGCTTGTCCCCAAGAAATCGTAAAGGTGGAGCAAAATTCGTCCCTTCCTCTTCTTTTTGCCTCTCATCAATATTTCCCCACCACAACTAAACATAATATACAATAACCGCCCTCCAATGGTTCCTCCAAGCATGCAAAACCAAATTGTTTACATCATGAGAAAGTGGAAGGTGGCGGGAAACCTTCTTGTTGGGTTCCAACAGCCTCCCTGGCAGAGTGATGATAAACATAGGGAATCTCATCCCCAATGACAGCCCCACACCACGCTATCATCCAAATGAAATGAGCCATTCCAGAGCTCATCAAAAAGTCATCAACCTCTGCTATAACAAAAGGTTGGGGCCACATGGAGATGGCCAGGTTTTCCTATCCAAGTTGTTTCCTTCTCCATTTATGGCAATACTGGGGTTGTTTCCTCATCTTGGGCTGAAATGTCATGGCCTTCAAGAATGGCCTCTGGTTACCCAAAAACAAAATCAGCCATGCGCTCTCCAAGAACTCACCTCTCCAAATGGCTCTCCTACTCAAGAAAGAGATGAACATGAAATTCATGAAGTTTCCCATTGCCTCTCCCCGAAACATAAAAATGTGGTATGGTGGATAATCATACCCCCAATGTGGCACCTCCAACCCCTTGTGCCATCAAACAAAGCTTCACATGAACATAAGAGCATCTCCAACATATGGAAACAAAAACCATTGGAAAAAAGGCTGCTATATGACAATCGGAAGGTGGATCATAGTTCCACACATGGAACCAATGTGTATCCCTTTCTTGCCTCTTAAAACAAAGAATAACAAGTGCCCTTTTCAGCCACTTTTCATACAACTCATCCCACAAGATGGAATCATGAATGTAGGATGTGTGCCACTTGTGCACACTAAGAATCATGTGGCCTCCCCCACAAACCACTCACTGTGATAGCCAATTCAATGCTAATTTTGGCCTCAAGTACATCTAATATAATTTATAAGAAGGAATGGACCCTCCTTAATACAACATGTTGCTCATATAAAGCAAAGAAGGCAAATCATAAATGCAAAAATGTACCTTTCATTGGCATCGTCATTGAGATGAAATGGCTCGATCGAAAGCTCTCCCTCACCCCCAAGGAGTAGGGAAGTGGTCGTGAAAACCTCTTATCACCATCCCAAGTTATTCATCTCCCCATATGCCGAAACATATCATGTTGGATGCCCTCCCAAGTGAAATTCTCCATCAAAGAATGATATGAATCAAAGTGCACAGAAAGGAAGTCCTCATGTGTCGTATGTAGCAACTTGTCTCGAGCTCGTGCTTCCAGTCAAGAAGACTCGCTATAAGAATATGAGCGAAGCACATCATCCACCATATACTCAGACTATCTCTATTTGGGTCATCAAGAATCATGCAGCACCAAGATCCTTGGAGTACTTAACAAGAGTTGAGACTTCTCCAATATGGATCAATCTCTCCTAAGAGATAGCATTGATGATCTAAAATGTAATCTCTCCACATGTCGCTATTCATCTTTCTACACCGTCATGCCAAATTCATCCTCCAAAAATGTTTCCATGCTCATCATGCAATGCACTTCCATGCTCAACAGAAGTTGGGTGACTTTAAACAGCTTTCACAGAAACTACCATCCAAAATGAAAACTCAATCTAGGCCAGTCAAAGCATGAGTTGCTCTATCTATTCAATACAAGACATGATCCCTTCCTCAAAGGAAGTGTTCTTGTTTCTCCAAATCCATGGAGTAGCCCTCGCACCATGGTGGTGCCTTCCCCACCCAGCAACTCTGCAATGTTACTTAACAGGTAGTGAGAGTGGGTGATGCTGAAAATGGAGAATGTTCCTTCCTCCTTGAGTTTATCCCAAAATCTCTCGCGAAGTAATAATTCTCCAAAGTATTCACTCCTCCGGATCTAAGAGTGGTGAACCAATGACAAGATGTCTCTCACCAACTTAAATCCGGTGGCCTCCTGGTGTGGAATGCCCCCATGTAGTGAGACATCAAAATATGAACGATTGTATATATGAGTGGGCTGATTTGTCCTCTTCACCTGCGTTAACACAACACCTTCTTTTTGTAGAAATTCCCCGAACAGATAAGGGTGAATGCTCATTATCCCTTGATGTTGATCCTTCTATTCTTCCATCTTCAATAATCCACAAACCGACAAGGCCGTGCCCTCCAGCACTCAGCTGGTCCCCACATGTTAGATCATTTGGGAACTCCTTGCAAAGACACAAGGACTCTCTAATGGAAGCGACGAAGCCCCTTTTCCATCTCTGGCGTGTATATGGATCTTCTCCCAATGGCACATCGTCATGGCTCTTCTCTTCCGTTCATCCTCTATCAATATTTGAGAATGCCTCAACATCGTTGAGAGATCCTTGATCTTGGTCTTCCCTTGAAGGAGGAAACTCTATGTCTTCATCTATAGAAGAGGGTTCTTCAAGAAGTGGGATCTTTCCTTGGAAAGCATCATGCATGTTTTTATCCTTCAACAAGAAATAAGGAGTGGATACAAGAATAGGTCTCTCCAACTCATGCAAAGATTTTGAGTTTTTGGCTCCAACAGAAATGTTCCACATCAAATCTTTTCACTAGTTTTTGGCTGAACCCTGACAAGCTATACTTCAGTGATAGAATGGAAGCAGCAACTATAAAACCACCAATAATGGGCCATACCTTTGAGGCAGCAACACTGCTACTCGATGGCCTCCTTCGATGAAACTTGGTGTACCTGGAAATATGAATTCCAGCTCCTCCACCTGGGCTTTGCACGGCACTTTGTCGATCCATCAAAGTTAGATAGAAAGATTCTACCTCTCTTTGGCTTCTATTATGGTTGCCGGATCTTCTATATTACTTGAGTTGGAAAAACCCTTGGAAGTCCAAGTGCTCTTTTGAATCTCCATGATTGAGACTCATACAAATGAAGATATCACTATATCTCTCCAGGCATCTTTCTTCCACCTCTTTTGCAAGAATGTAGCAATAAATTGTTGACCCTGCAGGTACTTAGAGTTGCTCGCCACTAACTGGTGGAAACACACCAGACTTGTTTCTCTTGTCTCTTTTGAAATTCATATTTCTTCCCTGTCCCCTCTTTAGGTCTCTTTATATTTTTTATTTTTGAAAAGAAGTTGGGAGATCCTTCCTTTCTGCTTTTCTAAAATAATGAGTTGTGCCTGGTTTGTTCTGTATATGGTTTCTTTTTTCTGTAGAGAAGAAGATTTTCTAATGCAGCAATGTTTTGTACACATAGACAGTCAGATTAGCCTGGGCACACGAATATCTCTGTCTAAAATGGAAATAAAAAAGAAGAATATAAAAACATAATAAATAAAAAACACAGCAAATATGAATATGACATAAGAGAGGTCAATATGTATCCACTATTCTACTAAGGTATCATTTTAAATATACAAAAATACCATGAGGGACAAGCCATCGAAGCACAGAATGCTTCCAATGATCAAAACAATTAGCACGAGTTGTTGCAATCGTATAGAATGTCGGCGCGTGACAACTCCGTCTAATGCTGTAGTCGCTTCGAATACATATATAAATGAAATGTGGCTGATAGAAATAAAATAAATTCTCAAAGAAAGAAAATGTGGGCTCCAATACACATTTCTAGCCAACCCAAAAGATTGCTAGGAATACTCTGAGAAGCACAATGTGCCAAATAACCCCCGGGTTGAGATGAAATGAGGCTATGACATATTTGAAATGGTAATGTCCTCCTCCAATGTATTTCGAACATAAGGTTGGATCCTTCTTACTCTTAAATAGATCCTCCCTGATGAGCTCAATGAACCCTCCGCAATTTCTCCAAAAAAATAACGTAGTTCCGTAATTGTGACTACACTATGAGGGATGGTAGATGTCAGTTCGATGCCAAATATGATAAAATATTCCCAGGAGCCTCCTTTCTGATCCTCCAATGGATAGGCTTCTCTCCACTAGAAAACAAGCTCCTAAACAACTTCCAAGGTGATCCTCCTCCGTCGCACCGCAACACAACCCACTCTCTAAATAGAAACCACATAACTAAAGGAGGTAGCTTGGCTTAATTATGGAATGAGGAAATTCAGCTCAAAGAACCCTCCTTCCTTGAGGATGAGGTATTCCGATTAGAACACCTTTTGCTAAAAAGCACAACAACCTTGCTAA
Source organism: Pinus albicaulis (assembly GCA_034641835.2). Lineage (NCBI taxonomy): Eukaryota > Viridiplantae > Streptophyta > Pinopsida > Pinales > Pinaceae > Pinus > Pinus albicaulis. Next base: position 359,667,632 of record CM076573.1, read on the forward strand.
ACATCAAGAGGGTGCTTAGTTCCACAGACCAATACTGTCACCATAAACTAAAAATACAGAATAACAATGAAGGTTATCCCCCTCCAGGACATAGCATGAGAGCCTCCTCACATCAAATCTCATCCACGCCACCAAGCTCATGCAATTTTTCCTCCACTAAAAACCGCGTTGTCTCATCATAAATACCACTCCTCCATGACAACGTCATGATTTGTCAAATGACTTAACTGGACACGGATTCATCTCTGCTTGACACCTAAAGGTGCTTAATCCGCCTACTTATTCTTCCTCCTTTTCACATTAGGAGTGTTATTATTCCTTCTCAAGAGGTTTTATGTCTCCCACCCACTTTGTCTACCCACTTAGTGATAAAACTAATTATAATATTCCATTTAGATGAAGGCTACATTTTGGAATATTACAGACAGTCTCGCATCTCATGCACCATGTTCAGGTGAGCTTCTTTTTCCTCGCTCTTTCCGCAAATTCTGATTTTTAGCCACATTTCCTTCCAAACACCTCTAGATCCGTCAGATTCCCAAACTAGCATCGTCTCTGGTGCACTTCTTCTAGCTTCACAGAAATCTCAAAGGCTTTCACTTCAGGCCCCACCGCTCGCTAACCTACAAGTCCGCACAGTGAGGTAATAGCATGGCGATGAACCATTCCTAATTTCATCACCATACGAAAAATTCCCATCTCTCTAATAACCTTTCCTTAGTCGTCGATCAACTTCCCCACACCTACTTCCTGGGCCTTGTCTAAAATCTTTCAAGTCAACCATCACCCAGAGTAGGACTAGGTTTCCGAAATCGTTGTTTTAAATCATTCTTAATCTCTTGCCATATATGGATCCAAATGTTGGCTCACATACCCCATGTACCAATCTAGGCCCTTCCTTCAAAGGCAAGTGATAGTTGTACCCTCTTTACGCACGGCGAATAACATTCTCGCGCAATCCATACCCATCTCCGCTACGAACCAAAATCGGCTCCATATCTTCATCTCCCACACCCTTGAAGGTGGCAGCTTCATATGTGTGGCCATATCTTCTTCCGATGGTGCGCAGCGTTGCAGCGAAGTACTTGCCCTTATGATGACTTCGATGGTAGCCGAGGGCTGCCATCGTCTCGCGCAACCGGCTCTCTCAATGGGTCGTAGGACGCATCTATCCTTCTTGGTTGATTCGTAGTGCTTTATCAGCTTCAGTGCTGGTATCTCACCCCCGATCATAGGTCATTCATCTTGTGGGATGCACAAAAGACCCTTTTTCGCATAAAAGAATATTTTAATTAGCAACTAATAATGTTCGTAAGAACTTATCCTTAATCCTTTTGAAGAACCCTTCTTCATTCCGCTCGCAGTAGGATACAAACCGATCGATCGTTAAATTCCGTTACAAATTCTCTTCCTAGCACACTATCCACTCAATCCGACACAGAATCTTTTCCAACGCATCTAGAATTCTACTAGCCTCACTTGTGGGCCACCCCCGGAGCTCGTGCACAAAATTTTACAAAGAAAATTCTGGCGTACTTTGGTGAAAATATATTGCATGTTCCACTTCTCATCTATTACTTCGTCGTGATTTCACAGAAAAAAATTCCCGAATTTGTCTTTCGAACCGCCGAGCTCCAATTTCTCGCTCCAATGACCCTGCCATTACCCAACCTCTTCAAAATGCTCCTGCATTCTCAGCTATAACCATTTAAGGCTTTAGGGGTCCTCGACCTGTGCCCTGAGTGTAGGTTTTCCAAACAAACCCCATAATACTAGCTCCTTGAAATGACGCGTCGCGGCCATGTCTCACCCGAAGGATGGTGTGGTGTTAGAACCAGTTCACACTTCGGGAGAAAGAGGATAATGGAGGAAGTTCTAATCAAGAACTATTAAGTTCGGCATTATATGGTTTCAGTCGTGAATCTCAACAACATAGCAGAAAGTCATATCCTCAATAAAACATTACCGCAGAATATTAACCAGACCATCGTAGAGTAATAATTAAACATAAATTCAAAGAACAAACCATAAAAAATAAACGAATATGTTTAAATTTAAAACCCCAAACTCCTAGAAAACCCGTCTTATTGAAATTTCATCGTCTGCTGCAACTCGCGCCCGAAACAAGTGAGCCTTCACCGTCACATCCGAAACCTTACACACAATGAAGTCCTCCCGAGCCTTTTATAGGCTCCATTACATGCAAAATACCATGAGCTTAAAACCATGGTGCACACAGCCACATGTGCCCCCAAACCACTACATCGTTTAACTTGGGTAAAATCCCCACCATAAAATCGCAAGTCAATTATCTTAACATTCCCCCCTTAAACTGACTTCTGGGGTTTCCCCACTAAATCCACCCAAAACTACTAAATGACACAACCCCGCTCACTCTAGCTCCTCCCCACCAAATTTTTACCCAGGAATGAACATCTGACATCCCCCCTATCACCTAGGTTCAACCCAAACTTTACCTCGGTGATTACCTAAGGGCACGCATGCCACTAGGTCTTACAAAGAAAGATGCCCATTTTACATGCAAAAATTAACTCCATTATAATAATCAATTATTTTTTTTTACCCTATCGCCTTCGAATACAACCATCCTCTCGTCCGAAATTACTGCAACAATCTTCTTAACACATCGCTAGTCGAGCGCATCTAGGTTGTAGCATCACCATCGTACTCTTTATCCATCGAGAAACCTCCATGGAATTCCCCATGGAATCAATCAATCGTATATTTCCTATTTTCAGTGAGTCACCATGCTCCATATGGCCGCATCCGTAAAAGGTCGCATTGATTTCTCCACCACAGCCAATAAAACCCTTGGTCACAGTGCAAAATTTGCCCCTCCGAAGCCAAATATGGCTCCGATACCAAAATGTAGGTTTTAACCCCATATAGAAATTATCTGCAAAAGAACATTAAAGACAAGAAATAAACATTAGTACAGAGCATAAACATAAAATAGATAAACACGCGTAGATATTCCCCCCGATCCCAACGAAGCACCAACTTGATTTTCATATATTCTTTTAGTGTTACAACACATATATATACATGCCGAAGCATACATAAACCTCACCATTAACCTCGATTAGAACATAACCGTAGTTCCTTGACTTGATCTACAGTCACTGGTGGGCCAAACCATCGTACCCTAAAACCATGTGTAAACCCATGCACAAAACTACGCGGGAGCGTATCCGCCACTAAAAATAAGGAAATTAAAAAAAATTTCCAAGGCATCATGCCCACCCCTATTGGTGGGGGCTATCGTGTAGAAATTTGAATAATAGCTGAATTATTCACCGAGATTATCCCGATTACATACTATTTAAGCTTCACGCAATAATACATAACCTCTTTCTACAATTGATCATCAATATGCAAATAGAAACACGTACGCACATAAACACAATAGCTAAGCACACATAAACACAAGATGTAATGGGGAAAGCATATACCTGAAAACCCCCAACTATCCGTATAATATAATGATAGAGAATCATGTAACAAACTCAGACAATACCTCACAAGTACTCAATACTTATCTCCAATAGTTACACACAAACTAGCTCGTATCCTAATGTCACGTTCAAATCTCTCCTCCACTCGTTTGTCTCCGCTCACCGCGCAATCCAAGATGAGAATGAATGAGATCCAAGTTTTAATCCCCTTGTCTTTGTACTACGTAACACTATTGGCACCCTAATCAATGTGTGTGAAAATCTCATGCACAAAGTAGTCACAACCGATAGCCACACTCACCCTTTCACCCACCCTAACACCTGTCTCCCACCGAATCGGGTTCATTATCATAGCTAACCCGATGTGTTTCTTAGTTGATTTATGAGCTACTTACCAACAGTGAATTAATTAATACCATCCACACCACTCATCACTAGTGTATTTTTCCATTAAACTAAATACAACTAGCGTTCTAACTAAGTTAAACCGAACACAACTCCACCAATCGTTTCATCAACTCCACCAATCTCTCACATGAGTTCTAATCGAATTCAACCATGCAATAGCTCAACTAAACTCATAGAAAAAGCGTATTTCTTTTCAGCCGCATGTGCCACATATCCAGCATCAAATCGAAGTGCTCCAAGAGGATAAGATAACGTTTATAGTCTAAACATACTAAGGGCTAATAATATTGATCGTTTCCTCTATTTTTTAGCCCTAGCCTAAAAAATAGATTCTCACTAATGTCTAAAAATAGAGTCCATTTATTTTTACCAACTTGACCAATCATCCATAAATAGCATCCCGCAACTCATAGACCATGATCCATATGTCTAAAAATATGTTACAGTCTAAAAATAGACTTTAAGACAAAAATCACTAAGGGCCCCCACCTAGTTTTGGTGATCACTTTCCAACTAGGATCCGGAAAGATGTTTCTGTGACGTTCTCCACACCGTTTCTTGTCGCAATCTTCAACACTCCTCTCAACAAGAAAGGACTATTCTTGCATGCGACATGCAACTCCATGCATTCGCTCGCAACCCCCATGCGCCTATGCACCCATGCATCTTCCGCAACCCCTCCGAAACCTAATGCTCCAACCAACTCAATCAACTGGGATGTATCTATCATCAAAGTCTTCGACTTCTTCTCGGTACCAACTACACATGTCAATGAACCACCGTGCTATTGAAATTCGCACCCATGCACTCGCACTTGTCGTCAACTCAATGCGCCCGCATCCGACACCGTCACTTTGATCTTCGCTCGCATCAATCCAATCGATCATGCTATCGTCGCGCTGCGGGCACTTGGGGACAAGTTCAATTCGATGAGATCCACACCATCTCATGAATCCTCGCTGTGAACAGTCCTTTGGGATTATTCATGGCTGTCGCCCACCTCACACCGGTGGCATACCGCATGCACTCCCTTCGCCTATCCGGCCTAAATTTCTCTCGCATGAGTGGTTGCTCCCACTCCATGATCCTCATCTTGTGTAATACTCTTAATATCCTTATGTTCACTCTCACTTCCCATGTGTTCCCTCCCTCTCTCACATCAATTGCATGTCTTTTCTTGCACTTCCCAACAGAGGAAGCTCCGAGACATCCCATCACTAAGCCCCATCTTCGTCGAATCCCAACCTTCTTGACTTGTCCCGTCGCTTTCTGTGCCAAAGGAAAATTTTTCCTTCACCGAAGACAACTTCATACCCTTTATCCTCTAACATTGCGACCGAGATTAAATTCTTCTTTAACCGGGAACATGCACTACATCTTGTAAAAGAATGAGTTTACCCGATCTTCCGAAAGGTTATACCAATGACTTGGCCGCATTGTATTGTCCATCGTCGCTCAACTCAACATAAATCGGAGACTTTTCTCCCACTCGAAGTCACCAAAATATTCACATCTCTCCCGTCATGTGAAAGGAAGCGCCACCATCAAAAATACCACCCAATCCCAATGCACCAGACACCATATGCGATCAATGAGAAGTCCAACAAATTGTGAGGCAAGAGCCACCACCGCACTCAACACCGCTTGTTCTTTCTTCTTTCGTGGACAATTTGTGGCGTAATGTCCATGCTCGTGACAATGAAAAATCCCTACTTTGGAGTATGTCACACTCTTTACCATCCGCACCGGAGCTGAGAAGCATTCTTCTTCTCTCTTCTTGCTTTGGCAGCCAAAGCGCAATCTTTCATCGGGATTCTTTGATGAAGATCCATCCTCGGTAGTTCGCCCGTATTCTCTTGCACAAGATCCGACCAAAGTCGCTTCCTGATCCTCGGGAAATTTCTCCCGACTATTGACGCAGTCCTCACAGAAGGCCAACTCCTTCGAAGACCAAGGAGAGAGCCAAGCTCACCAAGTCCTCATCATCCACACTAACTCCTACACTCCTGCTCATCCTCGCAAGGACAAACTTTGTCAAGTATACTCGAATAGTGTCATTCTTCTCCATCTTTATTTCTCTCCAGGTTGGTCCCTGAGCGCCAACTTCCTCTCGCTTCTTGCTCCGGAACAGATCCGTCAACGCTTTCCACATCAAGTATGATATATTTTTCCATGCAGATGGATACAATGTGATCCTTCACGCCTCCAACAGAATCCTTCGACATTTCGCCATCTTCTTTGCCAAGCCTCAACTTGGAGCAAGATCCGTAGGCTTTGGGACCTCGCATCATGCAGAACCTTCAACTTCGTTATCATCTAATACACCTAATATGTCCTTCCAAAGCAACAGGCACTCGAACTTCCCCGCGATGGGCATACTGTAGCTTCAAAACCGTTGAAAGACATTTCAATCTCGGCATCACAAATTGCCGCAAAATTCGAATCAAAGCTTCAAAATCAACTGTAGATCTCGTGAGAACAAAGTATTTCTAGCACATGGTATCAACCCCGTAGGGGCATTTATCGGATATACTACCTTTCAAAGAAAGGATGATCCAAAGGCTACTCGGCTCGGCTACGCACTCGTCTACCTAAACAAAATTGTAATCACTATAATAGATCCGATGATCAATTTCTCTCTCGATACCATGTAGAAATTTGAATAATAATTTAACTATTCACCGAGATTATCTCGATTACACACTATTTAAGCTTCATGCATAATACATAACCTCTTCTACAATTGATCATCAACATGCGAAAATAAATGTCGCATGCACACATAAACACAATATGTAATGGGAAAGCATGTTCGAAAACCCGACAACTATCCGTATAATATAATGATAGAGAATCATGTAAACAATCATAGTAATAATACTCTCACAAGTACTCAAGATTATCTCCACAGTTAACAAACCAGTCGCATCTCGAACAAGCTTTCAAGGTGTTCAAATATCTCCACTGCTTGCCTCGCCTCATCACAATCCAAGATGAGAATGAATGGGGAGAGATCCAAGTTCGAATCCCCCTTGGCTTGTACTCGCGTAACCTCATTTTGCACCAGGAACAATACTGTGTGCAAATCATACAAGTATAGTCACAATCGATAGCCACACTCACCCTTTCACCCACCTCTAACACCTACCCCACCGAATTGCCCATGCATTGTGCTTAACGATGTTCTTTAGTTGATTTATGAGTTAATAATTAGTGAATTAATTAATAATTAATTCACACCACTCATCACTAGTGTATTTTCCATTAAACTAAATACAACTAGTTCAACTAAGTTAAACCGAACACAAATCACTCAACCGTCTCATCAACTCCACCAAACTCGCCACATGAGTTCTAACCGAAGTCAACCATGAAATAGCTCAACTAACCCACAGGAAAAGCGTATTTCCTTCGATGTACCGCATGTGCCACATCCAAGCACTAAACCGAAGTGCTCCAAGAGGATAAGATAACGTTTATAGTCTAAATATTATTAAGGGCTAATAATATTTGACTGTTTCTATTTTTAGCCCTACAGCTCAAAAATATCTTTCCACAATGTCTAAAAATAGAGTGTCCACATATTTTTACCAACTTGACCAATCATCCATAAATAGCATCCTCGCAACTCATAGACCATGATCCATATGTCTAAAAATAGAGACATAGTCTAAAAATAGACTTTGCGACAAACTACTTGTGTGGCCCCCACCTAGTTTTACAAGGTGATCAGCCTTCAACTAGGATCCTGAAAGATGTTTCAGGATGCCTCTTTCAACGTTTTATTATGTTCTTCTGTCGCGCTCTCTCAAGAGTTAGCTGAACAGTGAAAGAATATAACACATACCCAACATTCTCCCACTTGTTGTTTTTCTCCATAGGGCCACAAGAGAGCTTAGTCATTAGCTCAGCTTCCGCAACACCCATTGTTTCTCTACACCAAGAGAACTGAATGACATTTCACAATGTGACACTTAAACATTTTCAAAGTGCCCACCTTTACTAGCAACACCCTTTTAGCCAACTGCATTCCTCACAAAGCATACTAATAATTAATGTTTGGTTCCCGAATGATAAGTGCATTCTTAAAGCAGAAAATTACACTTTGTATTATCAATCTATCCTTATGAGTCATTTTATCATCCCCATAATTGAACAGAATCTCTACAACCAAATTGCTTCCTTTCTTGCATGAGTGGTTGTTATTTATTCAAATTTCCTGAGTTGTATATTTTCACTTATAGACCATTAAATTAAGTCCAATTGACTGACTTCAACAAGCTAAACACATACCCACTTGTAGATATTCTTTGGCCTGGGATCTCCACTTAGTCTACATCAAAAAACCATGAATGTCCAAGAGACACTCTTTCCAATCTTGGTCTCTCTGTACAGAAGCCATAATCACTATATTAATAATATTCTCAAAACCCGCTTCACCTTGCTACTTCTTTCATCGCTCCTTTCCCCGGCTTTTAATATAGTTCAATTAACACTCACCGATGTACAATGTCCTGTCTAGTATAACGTGCTGCAGCATCAGCCACCACCGCACTCGCACATGGGAACACGGGACATATCCTTCTTTCTTCTTTGTGTCTTGGGACAAATCGTTCAATGATATTTTCACCACATGAATCGAAACATTCACCTGCCATTGCATTCCATATTGAACTTTCTACAATATAGTCTCGACATATCTTCCCAAGCTATTCAGAGCTTCTCTTTTTCCCGATCTCTCTCTTAATTTCCATGCCCAAAACATAGTTCAATATCGTGCGATTCCAGTTTCATTCCAATGTTGGCCTCTGTTGATAATTTTGTCATTTCAATCAACAACATATCATCCACATACAATAATTAAACAATAATACCACTACCAATTAATTTAAAATAAACACAATGATCCTCTCGTTTCTACAAGCCAAGTCTCGTATGTAGGTATCAACTTCGATACCACATCCTTGGTGACCGTTTTAACCCACACATAGAATTATTTAACTTGCATACCAGTTCTTTCTCGCTTCTTCACCATAAAGCCTTCATGTTGTTTCGTAGACCTCTCTCCGCATCCCCCATGAAGAAATGTTGTTCAAGCATCCATCCCGTTCTACCTCAAAACCGTTGTTAATGGATAAAAGCACCGAATATAATAAAAATTTGGCAATAGGAGAAAAATATCTCCCAAAACTAATCTTGGCACCGGGAATAACCTTTTGCTACCAATCGAGCTTTGTATTTCTCCACCTTGCCTTCTACATTCATCTTTCTACCATCATTTTCCCGATGGGCTTCTTCTAGCCGCAACTCCACTTCCGTATCCCATGTCTTCAATAAGGGTATGCAAGGATGCCACTACCAACGATGGCCTCCTTCCGCAGTTTTCCATCCACCGAACTCCATCGCCTCCCGACAATTTTACATCACTATTAGTTGGCAGTTAAAGGAAACTAAGTTTTGCAGCGTGATGGACTGAAGGCTTTTCTCTGTTGTCTTCTTTTTCCTGCTCATCTCTTTCTGCCACCCGTGAGCTTCAGGCTCTTCCCAAGTCTTCTTCGTTGTAGAGTCTAACTATCCTCCTTTAGCCTGTCCGTCTTTCAAGTTCCTTTGGTAGGAATTCATGTTTAACAACATCTTTTCCCTCTTCAACACCATGTCCCAATGAACACAACCTTCTCGTTTCCGGGTTCCAAAGCTTGTAACCTTTTAACCATCCTTCTATACCTAACAAAGATGCACCTTTCTGGGATTTATTATCCAACTTGTCTTTTTCTCCTTTTGGAATACAATGGTACCACAACCAAATACCCTCGCATGTGAAAGAGAGGTTTTTATCAGTCCAGGAACAAGTGTGGAGTCTTATCCTCCAACGCCGATGAAGGTGATATGTTAACTACAGAACATGCGGCCTGTCTCGCTCGCCTTTAATTTCGCTCCAATCATGACCACCGACACGTTTCTTGTCTTTTCCATCGAATGCCTGTCGATTCTTGCACCTTCGCCATTTATATATATATAGTGTTGTGCTATGCTATATCACACTTCTTACAAAACTCTTCAAATTCCTTCTCAACTCCCCACCATTATCCGTCCTCAAGACTCTCATTATCTCTTCTCCGTTTGTTTTCCACTGTGAGCTCAAAAACTTCTTAAATATGTCAAAGACTTCATTTTCTTCCTCGAAGAACATATCCAAGTATTCCTTGAGAATTCATCTATGAACAAAACAAAGTACACAGATTTCACTCAAAGGATGGAACCCATACGAAATCCAAACACATCATTGTGGCTAAGCTTCAATATCTTGCTTTTCCTCCAGCATTGCATGAAATCACCCGATTCTCGCTTTCCCAGTGAGCAACAAGTCCACAGAAACGAAACCAAGAGAGCTTATTGAGACACAACTTCTACCATACTCATTTATGTGATTCAAGGCCCTCTTCTCCAATGTGTCCAAGCCTTCGATGCCATAGTATGTTTTTCTAGACCGTTGTGATTTCTGCCCACTTTCCGACAGGAACTTAACTGCTGTTCAAAGAATAAACAGCGTTGTTTCCAAGCTGGGAGCAGAGTTCTAATCGAACTCCCGCATTAATACCAAAGTGCTCCCCAAATCATCCTTATATGTCTTTCCAACATTGCTTTACACCTGTGATCATCCATATTGCTTGCTATAAATTAGATTTCTGTCACCGCAGCGCCTACAAAAACACCAGAAGTGTTCTAATCTTTCCACCCTGGCAACCCTCATTAATTATTTGTTTATCTGTGCCTTCCATCATCACCAAGAAGACATCACCACCATCATATTTACATACTCATAATCCACTCCCTATGGGGAGTGAAGTAAAAGGATGCACCCAACTAATCAAACCGCTAATTTATGATCGACATGTGGTCAGAAGAAGAAATTCCAAGACATGATCTCACCTTCATCCGAGGTGGTTTTTGCTTTGTAGAAGGAGCACTACCGCATCCTTCTCTTTTCAAGAGATTATATTTTATTATCTTTTTTTGTAGTGCCCTTCCTTTTTTCGTATTTCCACCCTACCTTACAAACCTTCTACATTTGGACCCACCAAACCTTATTCTTGTTTTTATTCTATCTTCTACGACATACCTTCTTATCTTCAATTCTTCTCATATTTCTCCTAGTCCTTGCCTTCAACAGCATGCTCACATATCATCAAACTACAGTTGTATTATGTATTTATTATGTTTAAATTTCACCTGCCCAAACAGTCTCATATAGCCAGAAGGCAAACAAACTCACATGCACTTATCTTCATCTCAAATTTTAATATCAGAGATGATGTTCTATTTCAACACAAAGATTATGTATTCTATGTTTCTGTCACCGAGTCTCCATCCTTCATCTTCTATGTTATACATATATTTTTCTCATGTATATTTAATTTATTTCACTCTGAGATTTGTATTTAAGGCATGAAAGTCCCTACTTTGTCCCTATGTTGGCCTCATAGCTTCTCGTATATATTCTGGCAAGTAGCCATTCAAGGCACACACTATATTGTGTTTCTTTGCCTTTTGATCCATCTTCTTCCGCCTAGTCCATTATTGTTTATATTCTGATCACCGCATCCTATTGATTTTATCTGCCTAAAGAGATTCTTTACCCGAGTTTTCCACAATTCAAAATCTCCGACGACAGTAACCTCACTTTGGTCTTTCTGTCATTGCCGCATTTTTCAGCCATAAGAACTCATCCCTGAAAGACTTCCCACCTGAACAGTATTCACCTCAGCCCAGCAAAACTCCCTGCGCAACGCTGTCTCCTTGAAGCCGAAATCGCTTTTATACCAAATAAACATTTAATGATAATATTAATTAATTACCGATAGGAATAATTAAATGATAACCACCAATAAATCAACAACAAACATGATGTTTAATCGTGAAACCCATCCTAATGAAATTTCTATTAGTTTATTAAAACTCTGCTGACTTAGCCAAGGAGTCAATTACTATATCTAATTTTGTTAATAATTAGAGTCCTTCCAGTTTTTATAGTTCCATTACATGTAATACTAAAGAGTTGAACTATGGCATAATACCAGTGTTCAAAAGTTCATCAATTAATAACTCAACAAACCTATTTGGAGACTGCAACAATTTATTCGAATACTCTTAAATAGCATGTAATATAAATGTTATTATCATTAAACACTTAGCAAGTTCCTTCACATATTCACGTGTAATTAATTGAAACTAAAATTATTACGTAATTAACTAATCCATATACTTGATGGTATTCGTGAATGGACCGTAGATCATGAAAAGATACTTATTATAAGCACAATGAACATAAATAATATATATATATTTTATTTGATTCTGGATTCATTAATCAGCCTGCAAATTAACAGGTGTTAATTTATCTTTTGCATATTTACAGGTCTTACAGGGAGACGAGACCGCGCACATCCGTGGTGAGTCCACCAACCGTTCAAAGATATCAGTTCGTATTTACATCAATCGTCGATTTTCATTTTCTTCAGACCTCAAATATCAATCTATTTATATCATCGTAGCTCTTTCTATCCTATTGTCTATTAAACCCGTGTTTGTGGGACCTTAGTCTACCTCCTTGACCTTGTTAGCAAACGTTAGATTGACTCACCCTAAAGCCCTATGTAAGGTTAATTAGCATAAAATATATCACAACGCAATGATAGAACCCTGAATTGGAACAATGCTTGTCTGAGTCACCAAGAGAAGATCTTCTATGATATGTTTACATGATTTCCCAAACAAACACGTTGTCTTCTTGCCTAATTAATCGAGATTTTTAACAATGGTAGAATTCATTCTTGCTTCCTTTATTTATCTTTAGTTTAGATATATTTTGTTTCTTGCTAGCCTATTCTTGCTAAACCTTTCATACTCAATTGCTGCTTCAATATTCTGAAGCAGCCTTCTGTCGATTTTATCCTACATGTTAGTTGAACCTCTTAATTCATTTTTTTTTTTTATCTCGTTTCGGTGTCTCTGAGATTGTGTTAAATGTGTTGGGGAGCATTACAGCTGAATTTCTTGCTACCATTTCTTAGCTTTCAATAAAGGAAGGTATTATCCAAAATATATCAAAGAAAATGGGAAATTATTTAGGCATATTTGAGGTTGAGTCTTAAAGAGGATTGACCTAATGGATTTGATTAAATAGATAAAGAAGTAGACACTCATGATGAGATCCTTTTATATGTTGAAGGATTTTTAAAATTAAAAATATATTCAGTCAACATGTAGATTTGGTGTTTACCTCCTGTCAATTATTTCATGTGTGGATGTAACAGTTTTTGATACATCCGTGGTATTATTTCTTTAATTGTGTCTTTAATAAGTGTAATCTCTCACCTAACTGACATTTTTAATTTTTTTCTCATCCAAGGAGGGACCATGTTGAAGTCACTGTTCAACTATGCAAGAGCTCATTCTGGTGAAGTTTTGTGTTTTAGAACATTAATGGCTGGAATAAACTCTTTCAGGAAAATTAGAGAATCTGTGATACTCTCATTGCGCTTCAATTCTGGTTTCTCATTATATTAACTTTTCTGGAATATTACTGGAAAGCACACTGAAACCAAGAAAACTATTTTATAAATCTCATATTTATTGTAGTGTAGTCCTTGTTTTTGTTAGTGTAACCCTTATTGTTATTATTGCATCCTTAAACCAATTTGCTATTATTGTGCCTTAAATTATTATTTTGTTAGGTTTGCTGAGATTTATATTGTGGCTCACTGAGAATGTATATTTAGTATTCTCATGGACCTACATAGATAGAAAGGAGGTTTAAAAGTTGGTATCATCCAAGAATTGTTCATTCATGTAATGCACGTATGCTTCTAAGTGTCTGTTTCTAAGGTGAATATCTCTTTTCTTCTTTGGAGCTGTTATACAACATTTGTACCAGCTTAGATTCTAGAAGCCTGTTCCAAACCGGTCATCGTGGTATTTTCGTTTTCATAAACTTTTTTCTCATGAAGCTTCCAGAAGTTTTGTACTTATGCAGCGAAGCTGAAATCTTGATAAAGTGCTGTTGTTTTGCACCAAGATTCAATGCAACATTTGATATACTTATTCATAGAAGACAGTATTTTTTCAGTGCTCATAAAACAGCCATCGTGGAATCAGCTAAAATGTAAGCTGGTAATGAAGGTTCGCAGTCTGAAATCCACAGGAAAGCAAGCTGAAACTGGAGAAATTGCTGCACCTTCAGATTAACGTGTACATTTTGAGTATATGATCTGTGTGAAGAGAAAGGCTTTTTCAAAGCCCCTAATTGCATCCTTGTTAGGTGACTGGAAACTTCATGAATTTCTCCGGCATTGATTGAAGCACAGTATGGCTCAAGTACACAGACTGAACAATGCCTGTATTATCAATTTAGAGACAAGGATAAAAATGAGTGATGGTGTTTTTATGTTCGCCCCCACCTGTTCATCCTAATTAGGTCATTGTGAGAGATTGGACAAATTTGTTCTGGAATCCAAATCAGTCATACCCTGGGCTTGAAAGAAGTCAAGATTCATTAAGAAGGCTGAATTTATACCATGATTTTCAATGAAAGAGATAATTCACCTCAACATTTGTCCGGTGCCAGTGCGTGGTTTTTTCTAATTGCAGTTGTCTTGTTTGAAAGAACTGTTGACCTGATTCATGTAAATTCCAGAAGGACATCAATATTGACTTAAAGCACCCAAAAGAATTCAACCATCAAGCTCATCAACAATAATCAAAAGAAGATGAAGAATTGCAGTCATGATTCTATCAAAACTGAAAGAACAGCAACAACTACCTTAAAGATAAAAACAATGAAGCTGAAACAGCAAAAGAAGAAGATGATGGCTTGAAGAAAGGTATAAACAGAAGTCAGGATGGATGAAGGGAAGGAATAAGATGGAAGGTTCAGAATAAAAGGGGGGCTAAGATGGATGGGTAAATGTAGATGGATAAATAAATGGTTGATGGATACATGGGTTGCATGAAGCCAAGATGAGTTGACAACATTATACTATGGGTGCACAAACAACAACATGATCTGAAAAGACAGCATGGGTATACTTGATGACAAGCTTAAAACTTAAATGATCTTAATGGCGGAAATATAGGAGAAGAACCTACAGAGAACAAAATAAATGTTAACTGGATCACAACCTAATGTTGGTGGGGAAGAACCACCATATCTGCATGGATGAGATAAGTTTGATGAAAGGATCTCAGAACATGGATACCACATGTATGGAGCAATATTCTGACTCTGTAGCTGCAAACATGTGCAGCATGTATTTGTGAACTTTTTTTTATATTTAGGTTCAAAAATACATCCATGCAGACTATTATTTATCTCTGAAAAAATTGGTCACCAATAAATTTTTATTATAAATGATAGCATTATCAGGAGGATAAAGATAATAATTTTCTTGGGTACCCAATTGATAAATCTCAAAATAAAAAAGGGTTTAGTAAAAGACATTGAGGACTTCCAAAAATTGAGTATAAGGAAGAATCATATTCTGTGAGGACCACAGGATTGATCCTTTCTTAGCAGTTTTAAAGATAACATTCAACACAGTTCGGTTCGGAAACCCTATCTACTAGAGAAGGCATTCAGCAAAAAGTGTTGAGCAAATGAGGCACAACAAGAAGTTCATTACTCACCTATGAAATAATAGTGTATTGGCATTCAGATTTCATTAACTCATGGTGTGTTGACACTGACAACAATGAAGAAAAGAGGCAAAAGGGCTTTGCTAAGGCTTAGACAATAAACACACCATGTCAAGGTGGCTTAGAAGAATTATATTTAACAGACTGAAGAGGAAGAAATGAAAAGAAGAGAGACATACACCCAGATCCTCACTTCTTAAGAGAAGAATAATCCAACTACATACCTAGCAACCAAGAAAGAATTACCACCTCAATCTTCACAAGATAAAGGATAACCCAAGAAGAGAAAGTAAATAGTATGATTTGATTCAGAAAATTCATAATTTATTCATTGTATGGCATACAATTAAATGGTTTCTATACCTTCATTCTTAATGCCAAGTGATGGTTATGTACCGGAGGAACGATAAATTGTCTGGAAAATGCTACATCAAGCTAACCATAAATATAAAGTGACCATCAATGCTTTCATTCCCAGTGGAGGTGGCCGATGTTGTACTAGAGCACACTATTACAATCTTTGGGGGACTGTGAGTTTAATTTTCAAGAACTTGTCTTGAAATTTTTCTGTATGAAAGGAAGTCAAACGATGGCATGAAGGAAGCCAGAATATAATGCCTTCCATTATATGACAAAGCTTCTAAAGAAAGAACAACGCAGGCGAATTGCACAGCACTGATGCTCATTTAGAAGTTCAACACTGCAATCCATCTATTTCTGCAGCATCTCCAACAAGTCTTGGACAACTGTTCCACAGTTTGAACTCCTGCATGGACTCTCACCTATTCAGGATCACGGATCGTTGCCATTCATTTTGATTCCGTAAGTAGCCCTCCAAACATCCCGCCTTATAGATATCCTTATTTCTCCAAAAGACAAAAATTGAACGCATATTTTGCAAATGTTAGAGGCGTGGAGAATTCAACTCAGTCAAAAGTTTTTCTCTGTCTGGGAGATGGCACACAAGAAGGATGGGGATCATGGCGAATGTGTCCTACTCAGGAGAGCCAATGTTTCATTTATTAAAGATAAAATTTCTGTCTGCATTTGAGAATTATTGGATTGCAGTTCACATGTATGTTTGGTCACTGTATGACCTCGTTCAGGACATCAAATTAGAATGAAGAATGAAGATATTCCAAAAACAAGATTTCGAACTCATGAGGGTCATTATGAATTTTTGGTCATGCCTTTTGGCCTTACCAATGCACCTTCTACATTTCAAGGGTTGATAAATTCCATTTTCAAACCTTCCCAGCAAATTGAAATAGTATTTTTTGATGATATACTAATCTATAGCAAGTCTTGGAAGGATCATGTTGAACATGTTGATAGTAGTGCTTCAATGATGGGTGAGAAACAGACCATATGCAAAGTAATTCAAATGCTTTGGAGTACAAGAGGTGGAATATCCGGGTCATATTATATCCCAACAGGGTGTTGTAGACCCTAACAAAATTAAAGCCATTATGAATATATGTCCTTAAGACACAAAGAACAGCAGGATTTCTCAAGTTAATAAAAGCACATCGTAAGCTGTTAAGAATTATGGAAGAATAGCAGCACCTCTAACAACATTATTGGGAAGAAAGATGTACTTTCATGACCTGGGCTAAATTGGCCTTTGAACATCTTAAAGAGGCAATGTGCCTAGCACCGAAACTTAGCTACGCGTACTTGCATCCTTATCAGAATGATGCTCAGAAATGAATTGGTGCGTTTTTACCAGGAAGAAGACCCATTGCTTTTGAAAGTCGCCCAATCAAAGGAAAGTATTTAGCTAAACCTATTTATGAGAAGGAAATGTTAGCAACATCAGCATGCACGAAAGAAAATGGAGACCCATCGGTCGGGAAGACACTTCGAAGGTAAACTTGATCATGATAAAATCAAAACATTTTTGGAACAAAGACTATCTTCGTAAGAGCAATAAAAATGGGTCACAAAGATGTTAAATATGACTTAGAAATAACTACAAAAAAGGAAAAGCTTAATGTTAAGCAGTATGCACTCTCAAGAAAGAATGAAGAGGTGGAAGCATTAGTTGAAAGTTATTTTATTATCCCAAATTGTGAGAATGATAACTCAAGCAAGAGATGAATGGAAGAAGAATAAAGATAAGACAATTATTCAAAAGTTGCGCAAGAAGATCTCAGTACATCCGACACATTTAGTTGAAAATTGATTTCATGGGCAAAGATCATATCTTTGTATATCCCTAAATTATTAAAACAAAAGATCTTTCCAGAATTAAAATAACTTCTCCTTTAGGATATACCTCAGAGATTTTTGAAAACTTACCAGGGTGAAGAAAGAATTTTTTTGGGATGGCCTTAAATATGATATTCAAAAGTTTGTACGGAAATGTTTAGTTTGTCAGCAGAAAATAAAGTGAGACAATTAAGACCCCGGATTCTACAACCTTTATCCATTCCAAGTCGTTGGGAGGAGATTTCAATGGATTTTATCACAAAGCTTACCTAAGTCCAAGGAAAAGAATGTCATCATGGTGGTTGATAGACTTACCAAGTATGCACACTTTTGCATTATCTCATCCATTTGTAAGCAAAAGGTTGCTACTACATTTGTATTGCATCCAAAAGCTACATGGAAGCCCAAGGGTTATCAGGAGCGACATAGATCCCATTACACGTGAAATCTTTTAATACGTTTTCTTTGCTTTGTAGCCAATTAGCTCATACCATCTTATCATCCTCAATATGATGGTCAAACCGGATAGTAAATAAATGTTTGGAAGGATATTCTTCGTTGTTTTGTATCCTTATAAACAAACACAATGGGTCACACAAATTTCTACCAATGGTGGTATAACACTCTCTTTCCACACTGCAGAGCAAAATTTGACTCCATTTATGGCACTCTTAGAAAGATATCATCCTACTTGAATGATCACACTACTCTTAAGGAAAATCTTGGTTGTTCACAAGATCACGTCGAGCACGAAGAAGAAGTTCTTCAACTTTGCATGATGTGTCTGAATGGTACAAAATCGAATAAAACAATGAAAAGAACAACATCGCAATGGAGAGAAGTTTTGATATAGGAGATTGGGTATTTTTACGCTACAACCATATAAACAAATGTCCCTCAAGCAAGCTAAGAAGGATAATAAATTATCGCTAAAGTACTATGGTCCTTACAAGGTGTTGCAAAAGATTGGTACTATACATACAAATTGAGCTTTCCCATTTTCTTCAAACAGTACATCTGCATTTTTCCATGTTTCATGCTTAAGAAGTTATAAGAGAAAATCTTCCTGCCTCAAACAATGATGTATGGTAACTTGATGAGGAAGAAAACTATTTGGGTCTGTACGGCCATGGGAAACAAGAACTCGACAACCAAATAACTAATTAAATTTATATCTCATCATGTGAAGAACCCACCACCCAAGATTCCTGAAAGGGGAGGATGATATCCATGTAAGCACCCGTAGCTACCAAGCGTTGAGGACAAATACTTTTGAAGGAGAGGCACAGGTCTCATATTACTATGTACAGTCCCTGGCTTTTGTTAGCACCTTTATTGTTATTAGTCACCCTTGTAAACCCCATTTTATTATTGTGACCTTAAATTATTATCATAGGGTTCGCTAGACCATATCAGGCTCACTAGGATTACATTATGGCCTCTCATGACCTTCCCATAGAAAGGAGGCTTTTGTAAGTTACCGTGGTCCAGAATGGGTTCATTCATGTAATGTAATATGCTGTTTCCAAGGCTCTATTTCCCTAAGGCGTGAATATCTTTCTTTCTTGCTCGTGTTGCACAACATACTTCCTTGGGGCTACACATTTCTATTAGACCTCCCTTATCCGTCCAATGGCATCCAGATATTGAATTTGGATTCCTTCCAAAGCTCGAGAGTGGAACCCACTTGGCCGTGGATTTTTTCCCGATGATGGAAATTCTTGCTCTTTTCTTTAATGGTCTCCAAGGAGCCTTTGTTTACTACAACTATCCAGCCCTTGCGTTCCGTAAAGAAGTATTACACTAGGGAGAGAGGGATGGGGGGAGCAAATGTCACATTTGTTGAACTTTTCGATACTTGGCTAAAAAAAAAAAATCCGCTTGTTGAATCAATTTTTATCTTATTTTCAATCCCTCCTTTTTTCTTCTTGAACGGCTTGGAGGGGGCTCTAGCCACCAAAGAGTGAATCTTGGGTTCGTGCTTCCTAGGAAGATATTCTCTAATTTCATCTAATTAGTATTGCCATTAAGAAAGTATTTAAGTGAAGTACATCTTATTTTGTATTAAGGGATTATTAGAGGATATTGATGTTGAATCCTTCAACATTGCGCTAATACATATTAATGGCCCCAGACATATATCTTCTCTTAATCATCCACTCTCGTTCTTATGTTTTATCCCCGCATTGCCCCCGACTCACTTGATCCACATCATATAATTTTAAAATTTCATGTATTTAAGAGGAGATCATTAAGTTTTCATCAAGGTTTTCCAATATTTTTACTATTATTTATAGAGTGTCATGTTGACATTATTGAGTCACTTTAAAGCTTGATAATATTTGGGTTACTCAATATTTTTTATGTTTGCAAGAACATCATACCTTTTATTGGATCGAAGGGGTTTCTCATATAGGAAACTATGACTTAATTTCGGCAGTGATTGTTCAACCGCGGAAACCCGATTCTGATTTTGTACTTTAAGCGACACACTAAAAGACACATTTATTAGTGAAATATTTGAAGATAGTCGTATTAGTGGAAACAATGAAATTGAGAAGCAACATGTCAGAGAACATGAGGCTGCATTATTTTTATTCTGTATAAATTTCTATGATTCTACGTGTAATATATATATTCATATATATATATTAATACATACCATGGCAGACAATATAATGATGTTTGTCACATTTATAGATGAAGAGATTATAAATTTAATAATAATCAAGACTTTAATTTTAAAGTATTTTGTTTAAAGTTAATTTGGGCTAACACAACCATTATATTATATAATAAAAAATAGTGCCAATTTTTAGACTAGTTAGGAATTTATTAACAATGTTCTTAAACCAATAAAGACTTTCTCAACCATAGAATTTTAATAAAGCAAGGAACAAAACCAAAGACACTATTTTGAAGCCTTTCCACACAGAAAGAGAGAGGGGAACGAGAGAAATGAGGTGAGAGAGGGTCGAATGTAGAGTAGGAATGAATGTAAAACCAGTCATCCCAGGCTCAGCTTTTGGGTGTTTTTATTTATCAATAAATCCAAGATGTTTTGGACTGTGATCAGCTCAGTGTTTCAAACCCTTGGTTTTATTTCATGTCAAAGTTAAATACTGATGTGGCTACCAGGAGGAGTGCATAAGATGTTTAATAATATCAAACATGATGAGCTAGAAGATTAGGCCAAGGACTTTGTAGACAAAGTTATGGAAGAAACCAAGGAATGAGAGATAAAGAACAAGTTCGTGAGGGAAACCACGCGCTGTAGTCAAACAAGGCCTGTTTATAGATATATGAATAGATTAGCGTGAGAAGGCGCACAGAAAGAGACAAGGAACTTATATGATAGCACACCCGACAAAGCCTGGAATACTTAGAAGACTTCCTAAGGAGGAATCGCCTGGCGAGGATTAAAACTGCAGAGGCCGTGCTCTAAGATTGGACGGGATTGGGATTGAAAGAAAAAGAGAAGAAGCCGACGAGAAGGTCGAACGGATGGATGAGATTAAATCATAGAGCCGGGAGAAAGGTGGGCGTCTCATTGGCGCATGATTTTGGAACTGTCAATATGTAATGTTATGGAGCTGCGTGAGAGAGAGAGAATTTATATTGGATCCATGGATCAATGGTAGAAGATGATTCGTATTCGTAAGCTCATATTTAGCAATATCGTTAAGATATTTCGTTAAGCTTGATAGCCGGTATGCGAAGTGTTGTTTTATATACAGTGGCCACTTTGACCTCACCATCAAACTACGAGATTAACATTTCACATACCCAAACTTAGGTTAGCGTGAGCATTTATCGTTGAAAAAAAACAAAACGATTTTTGATGTATGCGTAATATTTGTCAATATAGGCAAGTAAACATCACACTGTGCTACGTAAAAATAAGTTTTAGCTCTTAACGTTTCAAAGTTAGCGTACAGTCGAAGTGTGATCCGTCGACGGGTTGGCCTGGAAGGTGGGACCCGAGAGCTCCGTTTCCACGTAAATATAAGGTGATATGGGTAAGTGTGATATGTTTAAGGAGATATATGATTTGCGCATGTATGTATGTTAAATCACCGATGTATTCCGTTGTAAAAGAAAAGGAGATTATGGGACCTGGAACCATAGTCCACAATTATAAGTTAACTTGAAGGTAGACTATGAATAAATTGTAATTATAAAAGATCCCAGAGGCAACAGGAAAACTTAATGTAAGAAAATGATGAGAAATATCAGTTTCAACATTTTTAATCAAGGAAAACCTTAAGAGGTGAGACCTGTAACTAAAGGTTATGAATAGTTAAAGTAGCCACAATGAAAGTATGAATATATAGCAAGTATAAAATAATAAAGAATATTTTGTTTCTATTTTTTTTTGGATTATAGAACCGACAAGTAAATTCTCACACCTTTAAGAAGAGCATAAGAGTTTAATAGAGGTAGTAACAGGTGAAAACATCTGAAGAAGAAGATCACAGCCTTTAAGGTAAAGATGAAGGAAGCTAGCAATGGTTTTCACGAGGAAGAGGAAGTGTGGTTTAACCTAGTATTTCATTGAGGTTGAACATAAGAGGATAGTAGTGTCTTCAAGGTGAAATGAGTTGTGAGGTGGTTTTGTAGAGCAACAGAGTTCATGATATAACGGACGGATAACCGTACTTGCCAAAAGACCAAGCACAAGAAGTTTGGTGAGGTAAGTTTTAGCAGGGAGGAATTGTTACCGTTATGGCTAGTGCATCTCATAGAGAGTGAAAGAACTCAAGAATATGACTATTGAAAGTCACAGGCAAAGGTCTGTGAGGAAACCACAAAGTAAGAAGAAGATGCCAAGATAAACGAACAGAAGTAGATGATCAATAAATAATACAGAGAAATGAGTGAGGATGAGAACCCATATTAATAATAATTAGCGTGAGTTGCTAATATAGTTAGAATGATCAAGAGGGGATGGACGATATAGCTAAACTGAAGTGAATGAAGTTGCAAGAATATATATGTATATTAGGTCGTTCACAGAATCATTACCGTATACGATTATGGCGAAAAGTTTCGACATGAACCGGAACATAGATTATTTTTTAACAAAATGACAATAATATGACAGAGTCTAATAAATAAATTGAAGGTATAGATAACAATGAAGAGAATATATTTATACACTGCAAAGTAGATTCTGGATATCCCGGTGAGTAAGAAGGTGAGAGTGAGCATGATGGTTATCCAAAAGATTCAAAGAGGAGTCAAACGGAGAGGAGTCGTGATAGATGCTATTAAAAGACTAAGCATGGAAAAGCTTAATGTGGTATCTATACATGTCGACGAGGCTTTCACTTGTAGATATGGATTGTTTGTAGTCCATGATGAACAAAGAGGAGTTCATAAAGGAAAGAAGGCTATGGATACCGATAGCTATGGTAAGGGTTCTAAGGGAAACAGAAAGATCAAGTAAGAATAAAATTGAGGAGAGAATTAAATGATAAAAGCACAAGCTAGAAGGTTAGAGATAACTATATAAGAATGCGGTGAAACACCAAAGGTATCGCTATTTTCTTTCAAGAAAAGAGCCAAGTGAGTCAACAAGGTGATATGATGAGATCCATACAAGAATTTAGCGAAGAAGAACCCGAGGAGCTCGAGTTGCATCATAGGTTGCGTATCGAGGAAGAGGTTTACTATGAACATGAGCAAGGGTCTATTTCGTTATAAGAAAGAAGAGGATGAAGGCAAGGACTATCCGATGGTTTCGAAGGATCCCCAGCGATGAGAAACTAACCCGAAAGAGTTGATGTTTGGAGACAATAAGAGAGGCTATGGATCTCATATTGAAACAAATGATTATTGTATGTATGCAGTAGTATGTAAAGAAAGACAATTTTCCAATGTTATCATAAAAGATGAAGGGAGGGGACAGAATATAAATTCTGTTGAAGAAGAAAAAAATGAGACAAATTTAGTCTTCATGTACATGCAACATGCATAGCCAAGGAAAGCAAGATTTTGTTCATCGTGGAAATGGAAACAGAAGGAGGAATTGTGCTTATGATGATGTACAAGAAATGGTATGAGGAAAAATATGATATCAAGCATTTCATATATAAAGCTGAGAAAGCCGAAAAGAAGACCAATGAATACTTTATGAGTCCCGAAAGAGACTTTAATTGAAAAGAGACAAAGATTTGCACGGAGTCATCAAAGGTATCACTAGGTCTTGTTTATCATGTCAATTAATCCATCTCGGAATTGTCCAAGTAAATTTAAAGTTTATCTAGCAAAGCATAATGAAGAATAAAATTGTCAAACAAGGTATGATGAATAGTGTCTTTTTGATGAAGACCAAGTTGAGTTGTTGTAGCGTAAGGATTCAACCTCACTAATGAAGGGGAGTAACTTTAATGAAGATGAGGTAGTAATGCCTCATGAGATGAAATTTTTTTCTTGATATGACAAAGAGGAACTGGCTATTAAAATAGCCAAAGGAAGATTGTTGAATGTGCATTTAGGACCGGCTACAGTAAATGGAGAATCAAAATTTTATTATGGTTAAAGACGAAGAAGGTGTTGTCACAAAGAGGTTTACTTAGTAATAATAAAGAAGAAATCTATAAAGATGAAAAGAGGCAGCTATATTCAGGGCAAAGGAAAATACCTTGTATGAAAAGAATTAATTGACTATAATTGTGTTGTAAGCAAAAGGATGAATGAAGAGGCACTGAAGGAATCAAGTAATTAGTGAATGGCTAAGTTGCTCAACAAAGCATTTGAGCAAGAGAGAGATATTGCAGAATATGTCTGTTTCAACCAGTAGTTGCAATGAAGACACAGAATAGTTTCAAAACTTAGTTATGTTGTTCATAAGGTACATGAAAGAATGAACAAATAGTCATCGGGAGTTTAATTAGATGTAAAACTTGAGTTTTGATGTAGCAAATTAAAACAAGGAAAGAAGAGGATGTTGGTAGAGGGAGATGTCCCCAGACATTTATAAAGCTAAATATATAAGGTCCTAGGTTATTTGCAACAACACTTCACAAAATGTAGTAGAATGCTGCTGGAGTAATCCAGCAAGATTAGATTAAGGAAAACAAAAAATATTTAGTGCTAAAACCATAGATGAAACTCCGTGAGTTATGAAAACATCAAATAAGAAAGCTATAGAAAAATGAAGAAAGCACCAATTGTGGAATTGTTTGGAAAGGAAGAACATCGAAGATAGAGCAAGCAAGGAGTTAATTATAGTACAAAAGTATGCAAACTGAAGATTGCATCATTAAAGAACAGTAAGAAAATACATTTTATGGATACAAAAGAACAAAGTTTGGAAACCTTGGAAAATCCAAACATTGAAGACATGGTTACCAGAGGTCATGAATTCTTTTAATTAAAGAGTTCAATGTATATTGAGTGGTAGTCACAATGTACAAGTCAGTCACATGTTGTGTCACAGGAAGAGCACCATGCCCTTAATAATTTGAAGACTTTACTTTTTAAAGCATTATCAGTTAATTGGTGCTAATACAAACGTTTTCTAACATGTAGGTTAAAATAATAGTTAGATTAGGATTAATAGTACGGAATGAATAAAAAGTTCTAAAATCAATAATATTTCTCAACCATATGGGGATTTTGGGAAAGGCATAAAACAAACCAAAGCCACCATTTTTAAGCCTCATTTCCAGTGAGAGAAAGAGAGAATGAGAGGGAAATAGGTGTGAGAGAGGGTTGGAACAAAGGAGAGAACAATGTGTAAAAATGCACATCCTATGGCCTGCATTTCGTGTGTTTTTCTTTATTAATAAATTCCAAGTGTTTTGGATCGTGTGATCGGCTCTCCGTTCCAACCTCGGTTATTTTATTTCTACACAAAGCAATATTTTTGCATTATGCTGCTTATATAATGCAAATTGTTTTATGCTAATTAACATGCAGGCTGAGTGAGAAGACAAAGTTTCTGAGGACTTCGTATAGACAAAGTTATGGCAGAAACTGAGGGATGAGAGTTAAAGAACAAGTTCAGGAGGGAAACCACGCGTTTTCCGGTTGAAACAAGATCACGAGAGACAACGTTGAAGGATTAACGTGGAGGAAGCAGTATTGCAGAGAAGGGATAGCTGAAAGGAGAACAATCGATTAAATTTAGGAATACTTAGAAGAACTCCTAAGGAAGAATCGTCGGCGAGGATTGAATCGCAGAGTCGAAGTTTTAAGATTGGACGACGGAGATTAGAGTGGGCAGAAGAGGCGAAGAAGAGCCGATAAGGTCGAACAGACCGATGAGATTAAATCACAGAGCTGAGGGCGAAAGGTGAACGGTTGCGATGATTTCACAATTCAACCAATATAATGGGCAATGAGTTGGCAGAGACAGAGGTGAGGACCTTTGGATCTGTAAGCAGATCAACAGCAGAAGATGATTCGCAATTTTGCAAATCGCAGATGTTAATAAATACCATTAATATATTTCGCAAGTTAAGTTTGATAGCTTGCGATGCGAAGTGTTTTGGCGGAGGCATAGCGTGGGCCGTCAGATCCAGTCGAGATCAAACAGCAGAGATTGAAGGTGATTTCACACATTGCAAAACTTAGGGGTTAGCGTTAAGGACTGTCGCAAGGAAAAAAAACGATTTGCGATGCGAAGTGCAGGAATACACGTGTCAATACAATGCAACATCACATCGTGCAGAAAATAAGGTTTAGCTCTTAACATTTCAAGGTTATATTACAGAGAATGCAAAGTGCGACTGCCCTGTGATTGGCTATCGGAATGTGGGACCTGAGAGCTCCAGTTCCATGTAAATATAAGGTGATATGGGTAAGTGTGATTTTTTTAAGGAGATCGTTGTTGATTTGCGCATGTATGTATGTTAAATCACCTCCGATGTATTCCGTTGTGTACAAAAGGAGATTATGTGGGTCCTAATCCATAGGTCCACCATTACAAGTTAACTTGTAGCTACAGCTGCATTAGAGATCCTATCATACTTCATGTATATTTTTATTTTTTTGATAGCTAAGAGTTTAATGAAGGAGACAATCATATTACATGTTCCTTCCATAATGTTTTCTTGTTATTATTCAATGGGCAGATGCTACATTCAAATCTAGATTGGAGCTACCAAGAATTTCTCCTTATCTAAATTCTATATGGCGGTCCATAATTAGATGAAGATCCCTGCATTTCTTACAAAGTACAACTCATTTTAAAATACTCTCATGTGATCCTCCAAATTTTTGAAAACAACTATAAAGAAAACTTTGGCTGTTGGATGAAGTTCGATGTGGCACTTAGGCTTCCATATGTTTTTTATCCAAGAGATCATATCCTTTTCAATGGGCCAACTACCAATAAATTTTCAAATCAATGCATGATCCTACACATGTTGAATGCAATCCATTATTGAATCAAACTTAACATCATACCTTAGATTTTGAACGATTTTGGGAAGGAATATTTTCTACCTTTTATTCTGCTAACTCATGCTTATAAATGGGGGAATTCATCTGGTTGCATTGTTGAGCGCCTACAAGGATCAATTGATGAGATGTTGTGTTAGGTCCCATGCAACTAACATTGGAATCTCTTGCAATCACACTGTGGTATGATGGGTGCGGTCTCCCACCCCTTACGAGATGGAAACCATTAGAAAGTCAATTTTAGGCCTTGAGCGAAGAGACAAAGTGGAAAAATGATGAAACAAAAATATGCAATGAAGGTTTGAGGTTGAATCAAGGTATGAAAATATTTTGTTAAAAGTGGTAATTTAATTATTAGTGAATATTTTTATATATAATTTTAAATAATAATTTAATTATTAATAAATATTTTTTTATAAATATTTTTCATGTTTTTTATGATAGGTTAATGAGACATGAGATTTATAAATAGCGACATAGGAATAGAAAAAGAAAAGGCCTAAAGCCTAAAGCCCCTCAAGCAAGCAAGTAACATCAACTTTCAAGCCTGGAGAATGTCTTCCCGTCAAAGAGGGGCCTTGCCCCAGGCTGATTCTATCCTATTGGCTTATTCAAAGGCTCCTCTTGGGCACACGTCTATAATTAACAGGGCATCCGTCACATGTGTTTGTAACCGACAACAATTAATCCTGCCTTTTTGAGAGTTACACATAAGAATCCAAATGGCTTCCAAGAGAAGTTTGGATTGGATAGTCACTTGGATCATACTAGAGAGTTTTTTTTTGTTTTGGATTTTTCCATATTAGAATGAGTTTTTTTGTTTTTTTTGGTTTAACATGTAAAAAATATTTTGATTAAATTTATCAAGTTAGAATTATTTATGGACTATTAAGTATGGTTTATTTTAATTTTTGATTTATAAAATTTTATGATAACGTGATGATAATTAATATTATTGAGATCAAATTTTGTATATTTTATTTTTTTAAGTAAATTGATTGTTTAATTTATTATGTTATTTTTGTAGTGGAATAACTTGGAAATAAAATTTTCAAATTATTTTTAATTTTTATAAACTAAAAAAATATTTAGTTCAATTTTATTATAGACATTTTCAAAATTAAATTTAATGTCTTTGTAGGTTGGGTTTCAAGAGAATTATTTTCATCCTCTATATTAATCATTTCACATATTTTATAAATTTATCTATGCCAAATTGTTTTATGTTTTTCCAATATCCAATTTTGGTATAAGGAATCTTGGAAATTTATTCTTTTATCTTTGCACTATTTATTTTCCTTTTGAATTAACAACAATATAAATATCTAATAGTTTTAATATTCTAATGTAAAGTTAACAATTTTCATATATTCTCTGTAAGCTTAGTTAATATAATGCATTTAACCATTTTAAAATCATATAGAACATCTTCCTCCACTATCTCTTAATATTTTACTAAAATACATTTATAGTGAAACTTGGTTTGAGTTTTGAATGAATATTACTAATATTTAAAGTAGTGATAAGAAATCTCTCCTTTTCATGTTAACTATCTTATGCTTATACCTTATTTACCTAATAATAGCTTTACCATGTCTAGAAACCTAGATTTTAAAATAGAAATTGGATAATGCCTATTACATTTAATTTTAAGGTTTAATTTTAATTTTTTTTTATTATAAAACATATTTATATTCTCTAGAAATTTCTATACACATACTACGGCTCCAATTATCATAGTGAAATATAATCATTAATGGATTGTTTTTTCCAAACATTAAAATTGTGTAGTTTCATAATTGTTCTTAATATCAATTTAAGATTTTCAACATTCATTTATTCTTTTCCTGATATTATATTTTCAAGTTAATTTGCGTTTAAAATAAAATTAAAAATATTTATTAAAATGATTTCTTTCAAATTAATAATATTATTAAAAAACTCACTATATGTTGGTTTTATTTCAACATAATGATTATTATTTTTATTTTTTTGGTTATTTTTTCCATAAATATATAAATATTTAATAATTTTAAAATTTCTATAAGTTAGAAGTATTATTTTCTAAAAAAAGAGAAATAACATCCACATATAAAAGGATGATAATTAATCTTATGTTAGATTAATTCTTACCCAAGTTATTTCCTTGAGACAGTCCTCTAACTTATCTTGATATAAATACTAAAAGTACTAAATGATACACAACAACTTTTCTTAACCTTTAACATTAAAATTAATTTCATTTAGGCATCCCTCTTAATTCCTAAATTTGAAAAAGGCTTCCTTCTATAACCCTATTATATTATTATTGTAAATATCAACACAATGGGAACCCCAATATAGCCTACCCTCTTCTATAGGAAATTTCTAACCCCAATATAGTCTACCCTCTTCTATAGGAAATTTCTAAGGGCTATGTTAAAATATTTTTGAAAAATAATAAGTAAATTTATTGGATATTAACCTTGTTGTTTTGACAATGTTAGCTATAATCCTAAGAATAATTCAATAGTTTAATCTGAAATGATTTAACCTAACTAAAAACTTCGCTTGCTCCTTAGCTCTCTTATAATGACTTTCAAGCCATGAGTTAAGAATCTTCTCCTACATAAATCCACATAACTTATTTGATAGATGGATTTTTGTTTTTGTTTTTGTTTTGTTACTTTTCCACATGGAAAATACTTTTATATACCATAAGAGGAATATACTTGTTTCTATTAACTATTCACTTTCAACAACAAGGCTCAAAGTCATTATAGCAAAGCTCATCATGTCATTGACCCTAATTGAACTTGGGTGGGGAGAGTCCCAATCATTCCTCCCAACCACATGAAATAAACCCAATTGACATTATCTTAAAGAGAGCTTATCATATGTGTCTTATAATTTCGAATGAACCTTATATTATTTTAAAAAATAGATCTTTTCTTCCAAAGCTCACGAAAGCCTTCACTAACTATTAACTATTAAATTATGAATGAGAAGAATAAGAATAACTCTTCCAATATTTAAAATGTAAAGTTAATAACTTCAAATGTCTTTAGATTTCCCTTCAACTACACTTAACTTTAAACTCAATGTCTACTATAGTGAAATTATTCTTTTAAGAATTTGGTTGTTAAATAAAGCATTAAAGGGTTCACAAATACTTTTAAGACACGAGTTATGTTCACTCATAGCAATATTATAGTTGTCTCTCCGAGAATCTTTTTTACAAATTCATATATATCAATGAGATATTTATTATTCTTGTTTATTTATTTATGTTTTTTTCTTTTAATAATAGTTTTTACTTTTTTATTTTAATAGTGATTAGAGATTTACCTATGAAATATGTATTATTTAGGCTTTAAGATATGAAAGATTATTTAAATGGTTTTTTTTATAGACATGTAAAAGATTATGATACAAATCTTTAATATTGTTATTAAAGAGGAAGTTGGAATTTTTATTTTATACAAATTTAAGTGATTTAAATATCTATTAAAGTCTTCTTCATTGAATTACGTATGTAAATCTATGTTTTAGTTATAAAAATACATAGGTATTTGATTGAAATCAAGTTTTTGATTTCTAAAATTTAAATTTTAATAATTAATAACCCAATCAACTACACTATTATAAACCACATTGAAGGAATTCATAAGTAACTAGTGACATACCATGTTTTCCATTAAATATTTACATATTTTATTGTGAGTGTAAATTCAACCAAAGTACCCCTTTAACCATGTAGGTTTAAGGTTAGAGATGGTGCCTGTGATTATAGGTTTCTTATTTGTGTTTTTTCATTAAACCATCCTAAAATCATTATCCCATAATCATTATCCCATATATTCGTTACATAGAATATTTTACTTATTTTTTAATTTGATTTTTTTTAAATTACTATTTATCTAATTTTTTGTATTTGAAAGGGATAGAATTCATAATTTTAAAACATTAGAATTTTTTGTCAATTATATGCACAATGCACAATCTGAAGCACATTTTTTTAGAAAAAAATCTTCATTAAACATAAAAAAATGCTTTCTTTAACATTCCTTAAAAAATACTTAAGTAGCATATTAGATAAATTTGTTAAGAGAATAAATTAAGCTAACATATTAAACTATTTTAAACATGTTCATCTATTCAAAAAAATCCTTTTATGTCTTCTGTAAAAAAATTGTACTTTTTCTTTCATTAAATTGAATGAAAATCACATTCTTGTGTGTTGAAACATGAAGCAACTACATGTGCATACTATTAGCAAGGATTATTTTTGATAGATTATTTTTTAGCCTAGTCTAAATGTTTTATGTTTTTGTCCTTAGTAAGAATTTATTGAAATTTAAAATTTAAGTTATATAATATGTGTACAAATGAAGTAGCTTAAAGTTTTTCAAAGGACTGAATCTATTTATGTAATCAAAATGAAAATTAAATAACAAAAATTTACAATTTCACCAAAATATAAATAGATTAATTTTCATGAAAAAAGTGTAAAACATTTAAACTCACTATTTATCATATAATAAATTTGAGTTATCAAACTTAATTTTATTAAACTAAATAAATAATTAATGATATAATCTTACCAATATATGAAATCTTGTATTAATAAAAACATATTATTTATAAAACTAAATTAATAATTAATTATTTATTTCGTTAACAATGTGACTTTTATGCAACATGTTAAATTATTATGTTGAATGTATAATTTAAAATGTTTTGCCAAGCTGTATGACTTTGACCCATCTTAAACATTTATAACTTCAACACATCTTGATTTAGAATCTAATGTTGAAAGGAATATAAAATTGTGTGACATATTTCCAGGCTCTCCTTCATGTGACACAACTTTTGAAGTTTTAGGTGCAACGTAAGGTGAAATTTGTGGTGGAGATTGTGGAAATTGTGCTCTAGAATAGTAAAAAACCGCTACCTGGCCTCTTTCTTCTCCAAAAAAGGTAAAAAATCGAATGATTTATGCTCCAATGAATTTTTTCTAACTGTCCTACAATTCACACTTCCTCGCAATCTGTTCTACAAATTCCACCTTTTGTGGACACGTGGAGCGACAATTTCACC
Organism: Pinus albicaulis; assembly: GCA_034641835.2. Lineage (NCBI taxonomy): Eukaryota > Viridiplantae > Streptophyta > Pinopsida > Pinales > Pinaceae > Pinus > Pinus albicaulis. Next base: position 359,699,908 of record CM076573.1, read on the forward strand.
CCTCGCCTGTGAGATTCCCACCACCCAGAGCGAAATTTTTCACCTCCTTAATCGTGCCAGTTGACCCATTATCTAGTTGATTTCTTGCCAAGTGGCCTCCTACCCACCGTTGATTTCAGAACCTAGTACAAATTCCTGCTAGAGCAAACTCGGTCTTTGACTGTGGTTTGAATGGCAGTTTGGAGACCTATGGTTAGGGGGTGGTAGGTTCCAATCCCCAACTTAAGGTTTAGCCCTGACATAAAACCTTACCCACTACATATGTGATCATGGCAGGAACCTCCATGGTAACCGCCAACCAACCCAGTGCATCAAACCTTGGCGTATGGGTTTATCATAAGGTTCGATGGTGTATGCATGGTTCTCTCCGCCGAATAGTATGTTTCCATAAAAACGTTAGAGTATAGTTTCAATATATTTCTCAGGCTAAGGTTAGCCCTTGACCCTAGTTGGTGGACCATGGTTGGGGGTTAACCCTGGTCCCCACTCCCAAATGTGCAACACATAAATCTTAAATAACGTTTTGAACTTATAGGTATTAATGACTACCATAGAAAAGTTGGTAGAGGTCTTTGTTCTTCTATGTGAGGTCTCATGCTTGAACCCTGTAGATTCCTGCTCTAGCCTATAAAACATTTTGTTCGTCCATGAGGAGGCCACGTGCCAGCAACTGGTTAGCCCACGTGAGACTCCCTCATTGGGCCAGCACATCAATTCTTAAACCAATGGAATTCAACAAAATTTGAACCACTAATATTCTACCACTTGTCAACCACACATTGGCCAATGATGGTCGAGTGACCCTGCCATGTCATGGTCCAGTCAAAAGTATAGACTACTAATTGAGCATCCCTGTAACCAAAAGTCATTTTTTTAGTTGTTTCCCAAAACATACAGAACGTGATATTGGGAGCATACAATATCGGATTTGAGTGAAACGAGTTGCATTGGATTCAGGGCGATGAGACCTACATTTTGGTATTGGTTTTGAGCCAATGTAAGAACTTTGAATTTTGAACATTTTTTTGATCCACTGGATCAATAAATTAGCTGATCGTTAAAATATAACAACTATTTTAATTTAATTTTTTTAATTATTGATTTCTATGAATATAAATCATCTAATTTTTTATTAATATATATATATATATATATAAAATAATTAATTATGTTTAGACTAAATTGAAATTATATATAAATCAAATATTAAGTATTAACTAAATAACTAATTTATATATTTATTTAATAAATTAAGATTAAATAAATATGTCTAAAATAAATAAACAAACATCAATTAAATAAATTTTAATTAAATAAATAAATATGAATTTGACCAAGAATTTTATTTACCGACGATATAATAATTAAATCTTTGGTTTCAGATTAAAATCTATATCCAATAAAAAATAACTACATAAATTATATGTCTAAATGAATAAACGTAAATTAGGATTTTTTAATTAAATAAATATGAATATGAATATGACCAAGAATTTTATTTAGTGATGATAGAATAATAAGGGTGATTTTATTTATTACATGATAGAATAGTTATATCAATTAATTAATTAATTAATATATATATATATATATATATAGATATATATATATATATATATATATATATATATATATATATATATATATATATATATATATATATATATATATATATATATAGGTATAATCCTAAGATAAGGCAGAGTTAAAATATGTATTTCCAATCATCATCCCTATTCAGATTTTTTTGGCCTCTTTTCAATTTCAATAGCTTCCCTAAACTTTCGATGATGGAACTGATCAATATTAGCAATGACCCGAGCATATTCAATGCATATATGGTGTTTATTCTTATTCACATGTTCAACCAAAGTTGATAAGTGTTTCCTCCCGTGCTTTATGTCAGTCGCATGTTCATGAATCTTTTGATTTATTGAGAAGCCTATTTCACCAATGTAGGGAGTCCCACAAGAATAATGGATGACATAAACTCCTTTCGAAACCTTAGGGTCCAAATATTCCTTCATAGATGATCCAGGTGGACATTGGTGGCCACCCACCTATTCCACCTAGACAGTTTCACCAGTTTTCTTATTTACTATTTTTACCAATTTTCGAGTCCTAAACTTCTGGAGAAATTTTGACCCCTTAAATGATGTTTTTTTGAGGTCCATGGTAGTGTTGTATCCAAAGGAAGAGGACTGTGGAAAAACCTATAGTCCTTGGAGAGATATTTCCAATGAGGTATCAATATTTCCATTGCGATATCATACATGGTAAACAAAGATAATATGACCAAGTTACGACCTCGGGAAGTTGGTTTCCCAACTAACCCCAACGACGCCCATAAACTCTTGGTGTTACATCTCCTCGAGTTAGGGTTTTGGTTGTTTAAGGTTTTCTCTTTTTATTAAATAATAATAAGTCCCTTGAGCCTCATTATAACACAGTTTAGAGGCATGTAGCTGCCACATCTCTTCTCAGAGATAAGCTACCATCGCCAGAGCTAATTTCTTTCAATTCTCATTGTAAGCATCTTCAGTATTTGATATTAATGAAATGAAATATTTTTTTTTTGCATCTTTGTATTTGTGATTATATATGTATTTTGATTCATTCATTATTAAATTCAGATCGATGGTATCAGAGGGGTCTACTCTTTCTCTATTTTTTTCTTTGCATGTCCCCAATGAGGTCAGGGTGTAAGGAGTTAGGGATCGATATAGTTGAACCCTTGCAAGATCAGCATCGCAAACCCTGATGAACTCCAATGGGGGGTGAAAATAAAGGCGAGGGAGCATGAGATCCTATCAAAATATTCCTCAAAGAAGCCCTCAAGCGATAGAGGAATCATTCTCAGATCGTACGGTGGATGCCCACGGGTGACGCATCATCATCCAGTAGTCACTATGGAGGTGCCACTCCCTTCAAGGTAAAAGTCACTTTCAACACTCCTATATTAGAAGGCCAGATAGATGCAAATTTCGTATATAGGTGGTTGAATTTGCTGGAAGGGTATTTTTCGGTCCATGATTTCTTCGATCGAGAAACAATTACCTTTGCTCTCCTCAACGTTGCCCCTCATGTCAAATATTGGTGGGAAACCTACTGTGAATAGAGGGATGAGGAAGAACCCTCACTTTTTTCAGCCACACCCACTTGAAATTTATTTTGAGATAGCATCAAGGAAAAATATTACCCCATGGGGAGTTATGAGGTCAAGTACATCCAATGGACCACGTTGTGGCAGCAAAGGGATCAAGATGTGCACGAGCCAACGAATTTGTTCCATACCCTACACACAAAGTTGGGTATTAAATATTCGAAGAAAAATTTGATGCTCAATTACCATAGTTTTTTTCACTGATACATTTAGGAGGAAATGGATTTCCTCGACATTACCTTGTTTGGCACAGGATATCGATATGCTGCCAAGATCGAGCAGAAATTTAAGGAGAAGAAGTGGGACTTTGGATCCGTGAATCTTGTTAGCCACCTATAAAATTTGTTATACCAAAAGGTGGCTAAAATCATTTTTGGAGCCTTCAAGGAACAAATTTTATTGCAAAAAGTGTTGGCTCTTGAAGACTCTTGAAGGCCTCATACCTCTATCCTAAATTTTCCTTACTATGCCTATTTTATACTCTGGAATTCTGTTGATTTCATGAGAAAGAACTACTGTGAAATCATCCTTTTCCCATTTTTCCACTTCCAAAAATAACCTCATTTTTGCCCCTTTATTCTCCATTTCAAATCCTTCATTTTCATGTTTTTCCCCTTTCCCCTTCCTCAAAACTCCTTTTATAAGGTTTAAGACTCTTTCTATGTCTTATAGAAACCCTCAAAACCCTTGAAAAGCATTGAAAACTTCATAAAAATTACATATTTTTGTGTAAAGGTTTAAGCCCCCTGGGGGGGCTAAGTCCTTAACCCTTCCCCTCCATAAGCCCTGGTGCTGGAACCAGGCGCTAAGCCTTTAAGTGCTTATCGCATCGGAGGTAACAAAGTGTGCAAGTCTTCCCCCTTATTGAAATCTCTGATGCCGATTAGCCCTATGCACAAAACACCCGGTCATATTATCTTCCATACATCCCTGGCCCCGAGAATGGGCGCCAAGCCAAATCGCGAATATAAAACCCTCCCAACAACCAACCTTTGTTTATATTAAATTTTGGGTTTTAAATGTTTTTGTCGTTATATTAAAAGAAAACCGAGCGGAATTCATTGCACCGCTTTTAAGAGGGAGGCGGTTTTTTCCATTTGGCAGCGATCAGCACCACCGGACGACATGTGGCCTTGGGCAGTTTGGAAACATTGCTCTCCCAGGGTGTTAAAGCTCGACTGTGGGCTCGGCGCGATATTGACGTGTGCCATCCGATTTGAGGCCAGCGCATCGGACGGTGATCGCGCCCAAAAGAAGCTCGGGGGATAAACTTCCCCTCCCTTTACTTCCGCTCGCGCATCTTTCTAGAATCATGCTCTTTTTCCACCATCAGATCTGAGACCCCAGATCTGACGACCCTCATTCTGAATCGCATGAATTTCAGCGCAAAGTTTATTTCTCCCAAGACCACGCGAAAAGGGTGGTTTTCTAAAAGCCACGTGGCGGGCTGGGACTTGTATCGCGTTCCAAAGGGAAATACCGCCTACCCGCCTTTTCCTCACACAAAAACGGTGGTTTCCATCCCTGAAGCCACTTTTCCCTCTTTCCATGTGTGTTGTTCGCGCGTCTCCTCAGCCATTGATCTTGTGGGCCGATCTCATCCAACGGCCCACGATCATCTCAAACCCCAACTGTCATCCTTAACCATTTTTTGTTGAAACAAAGGTTTTTAACCCATTTTCTCTATTTTTCATTTATTTTTCAAATAAAATGACTCTGTCATTTTGATTATTCGCCCTCGCTCCCAACCGTCGATCTCTGCGCTATCGACGGTTCCGATTTAATTTCCTCCTCTGCTCTCCTATGACCTCCTCTAATCAATCTCGAATGTTGGATGATGCCATCCAATGACCATGCTCTCTCCACGTGCCATCTAAAGTAGCAAACCTATATATATGCAGGATTTTATAATGTTGTTCGTATTTCACAGGGCTTAAATGGTTTTTCCACTGTACTGGAGAAAATTTCAAAGGCTGAGGGTGACGATCCTCCCGCCTTTGATTCATCAAAGAGAATCATTTGCAGGATTCCACTCCACGTTTCATCCATGATTCATGAGGCATTGATGTCATTCGATCCCTGTGCAACCCTACACAGCAACGAACACAGCAAGTAAATCAAAAATTAAAGAGTATCCGTGTCGAAGACAGAACGCACCAAAATGGAAGATTGAAGACAAATTCATGAAGATTACGGCTAATATTGATTATTAAAAGCCTAATCCTCCCAACTAAAACACAGTTTAAAGAAGATCACAAATGTTTTATCAACAGGAAAGCCTCCACCACCACATCTGAGGCAAATTGATTCCTCCCAGCTACCACAGTGCCACCTGTGCCTTAAAGCATTCAAACAGAGGCTGAAGTTATTGATCAAGATCAGATATTTGCCTCAGCACAGCCAGAGAGTTAATTCTGCAAATGAACTTAATGACAAAATATCAGCAGAGTTACTTTAACATAACAGAGAGCCTCAAAAGTCAAAAAAGAGCTCCCATCGAGCTTAAATCTTAATGTAAATTATTTAATACAGAGGAAACCTATGTAAGGTTCTTCATCAAGCCCCTCGAAGGCCGAGAAGCCATTAATTCTGTATTAATTATCCTTGGAGATATTTTTATCAGATCACCTCCTCATTCTTCTATAAATACTACTGGAGAAGATGAGGGAGGGGTTGGTTGATCACTAGTTGTAATACTGGAACTCTCTGAAATAATTCATAGTCTTTTGAAGCTGAAGAACAAATTGAAGTCTTGGAAGCCTTGATGATGTTGTTGCATGCTTGTTCCTAAGAAGGCTCTATCATTGGATCCATGAGCTTGGCTGTTGGTGAAGTATTCTGAACTGTTTAATGTTTTCTCCTGTTTTCATTCTGTTCCATAATTTCTTCCTACAGTAGGTTGAAATTTTTAGGCTAAGAAATGACTCCTGGAAGCACCTTAGACTTGTTCATCCTTCACTATTTCATGTTTTCTTCTGTTGAGGTATTTTAGAGTCTTTAATCTCTCTCTTCAGTCCTCATGCTTGTTTATTTCTATGATAGTTTTAATAAGATGGTTTCAGCATGATTTATGGTTCTCCCTGCTTGTCTGCTACCACTCAAAAGGCTGTTATTGAAGTCTCCCTTTGAATTATTTTTGTTTATAGTAAGACAAGGAGGTCTGTTCTAATCTTGCCCTTTGTCCTTGCTTAAACAGTTGTCTTAAAGGTCTTTGTAGTTGTAATCATAGATGTGTTAGGTGTTCCCTCTTCTATGAATGCAATTATCAGTGAATCTTTTATGTTTTCTAAGTCATTTGAAATAAAATCTTTGAGGAAATAGGGTGTTCCCCGAATCTTAGATTTCATTCTGAAATTTGTCTTGAAGTCATTATTTGCTTAAAAAATGTTTGTAGAATTTATGGTTAGCCTTGTCTAACAAATAGCTCTTTATTGTTAAAATTGTGTTTTCAAGTTTCCTTCGTTGAGAATCAAATTTCTCTTCCCAAATAATTGATGTCCATCTCATTCCAAAACCAAAGGATCCTGCGGCCAAGTTAGATTTGCCCTCTTATATCCCATATTCATTGATGAGTATGTTATGACCTCTTCTTGACTCCATTGCCCAATGAACCATATGTTTCTCCATTCTATATATCTTTCCTAGACCTTTCATGTTCTGCTGTATCAATTCAACCAAACAAATAAACAAACACATGCACTTAATAACTAGTCTAAAAACCAATACTCAAAGCACACAAGATAAACCTTTGCAAACAAACATTTGAGATATCCCTCTCTGAGAACAGGAGGACTAGATCCTGTAACTCTAAATATTGGTTTTGATGTTGCCTTGTATTTTGATTTTCCAAACTATCAAAACACGGGACACCAACATAATGGCGATCACAGTGGGACACTGAGTAAAATCTTCAAAATCAAACACTCACTGTCTAGTATAACATAAGTAACCTTCTTCAAGCACTACCAAGCATAACGGTAATCATGATAAGACTTATTTTGAATTAGTGACAAACTAAGTAACCCTTAGGATTCTCTTAAAACCTTATCAAACCTTGAAGGAATCAGTTACCAAGCCATAAGAGTGAACTCTATGTGTTTTGATACCCCAGCTAAGTGTTAAGTCAGATTTAGGACACTCTCATAACCTATAAGATCAAGAAACTCATAAAAAACCCAAAAAAAAATTCAGGTTGGCTTCATAATAAACTTGGTGGTGGACCATAAAAACCTTTTACCTCTAAAAGAGCTAAAAATTTCCACTTAGTGACTCTACAATCCTAAACACACCTTAAGACTCCACTGGGAAGATCCATAATCTTTGTAACATCATACAAACTTAGTTAGAAGGCTTTAGGATTAAAGTTTTCTTCTTTTAAAGGATTAGTTTGCCTCTTAAAGATTGTCATATTTGGTTAAAACTTTTCTTTTTAGCTGGGTTCGAAAAACACAGCATAGTAGCTCCTAGAAAGATTCATACTAGAGCTTTCCCTGACCCAAACCCACCGGAAATAGTTGACAACCCTGAAAGTATTCTTAGGGAGTCCCCTAAGGTTAAATTTTCAACTGTTTTTAGATCACCATTGAGAGCTAATTCAGTTCCTGAAAATCTTGCAGCTCTACAACAATCACAAGTCAACTTAAGAAATCCTTTCAGAACTAGGTCGCTTGATGATATAATTCAGATAGACTCTGAGTCTTCATTGTTATCTCTAGAACAAAGTGAACATCCTGGTAGTAGAGAAACCACACCACCTGATCTACATTTCCTTCTCAATTTAGGTGTCTCTCATCCAAGATCAGCTCAACAATCTATCCCCGGTACATCCACATCTGTCCATCCAACATCCACTATCCAAATCATTTCATTGCAGCCCACTTTCCCTTTCACAAACCAACCCCTTGTAAATCCACCTTTCTTTCCAGCCATGGCAACATGGTATGCCCCATTAGTGTTACCACAACCTATGCTTCCCTTACCAAATGATTACCAATCCAAAATCCCTCATTTCATTGGAAAAGAGTCTACAATGGCTCAACATCATGTACATAGGATGGAAGATGCTTTCAATTACATGGAGATAGAAGAAGAAACTGTGAAGATGATAATCTTCACCCAAAGTTTAGGAGGAGATGTGAAGAAATGGTTTAAAAACTTACCTCCTAACAGCATAAATGATCTCCCTGCCCTGCATCAAACATTCATCAACAAATGGGAACTCAAAAAGAATCCTCTCAAATACTAGCAGAGTATAGCAGCCTCAAAATAAATCAAGGGGAGAGTGTTCATGATTACTCCACTAGGTTCAATAGCGTTTACAATGCTCTTCCACCTCACATGAAACCTCCTCAAGGCATGGCCTTGGTAAGGTATCCTGAAGGCCTTGATGCTGAAATGACTTATCAGTTAAGGGAGAGAGATTACTTAGCCTTAGAAGACATGCAGAAGGGAGCTGTGAGCGTAGAAGCAAACATAATTGAGAAAAGAAATAGGTTGAGATTAGAGAAGAGGGTAACTTATAAAGATGACCTACTACCCTCATCCTCAACTTCTGACACAAAAATTGACAACCTAGTGAAGGTGATGGAGAGGATGCTTGAAAAGATAAATTTGAATGAGAGAGTGCCACCAAGAGAACCTAAAAATAACCAAAACAGAAATAGAAATCAGAATTATAGAAGAGAAAACAATCAAGATAAGCAAAAGGAAAGCGACCAATAGATTAGACCTCCCTTCCAATAGAACTATGTAGATCAATATGAGGAAGATAGGGAGTTGGAAAGGTTGGGAGAATCTCATGTAAACCTGATTGGATCAGACAGTGGAGATGATGTCTTCCTCACTGAGGAAGAACAAGGTTTTTTCTCTTATGATCAAAATATAAACACCTATGAAGATTCTGATGACTATAGATTGGGTTTTGAAAATGCAATCATGGAGGTGCATAAACAATACGATCTTAGGAGCAAAGGGAACATAGATAATTCAAAGGATAAGAACACTAATACTGCTATCAAGAAAAACACAGAAACTCAGCCCAAGAAGACAGCAGAAAAAACCAACATTTTGACCAAGAAACCAGACATAAACAAAGACAAAAGTGTCCAGCCGAATGTTGAGCAGAGTACCCCTAGCACTTCAGCTAGTGGTCCTAATAAAACTGTCCCAATTACCAGTCCAAACAAGGTTCAACAAATCAAAATTGCTGAAAAGAATTCAATTGAAAAGACATATGTAAATATGAACAATTTAATTGTTCCTTCAGCCTTGATGGAGAGATTGCTAAGATAAAAATTACCATTCCCCTAGCTAAACTAGTAACCCAAGAAGTGTACAAAAACCAAGTTTTGAAATCTTAAAACTTAGGAGGTGATATTGACACCTTGAACTTGACAGATGACAAACTTGAGTTGTTGTTTGGTCCAGAAGTTGAAGGAAAATACCAAGAAGGCGTTGTTCCTCCCTTCTATGTTAGCTTGAACATACACGAAAATTTTTTACACAATGCCATGTTAGATTCAGGAGCTTCACACAATCTAATACCCAAGGTGGTAATGGAAAGCTTAGGCTTAGAAATTACTAAACCATTAAAAGACTTGTATTCCTTTGACTCAAGCAGAGTCAAATGTTTGGGTTTAATTAAAGATTTGTGTGTTAAATTATCCCAAATCCCTGCTAAGAGTTTATTCATGGATATAGCTGTAGCTGACATTCCCCCTAAGTATGGCATGCTCTTATCAAGATCTTGGGGAGCCAAGCTTCAGGGAAGCCTTCAAAAGGACATGTCTTATGCCACCATCCTTGTTTTTAACCAAAACAGAAGACTATACAAGGAATATCACATGAAGTACATGGTGAGCAATATAGACAAACCAAACAACTCTCCAATCTATTCTATTCAATCAAGTTTAGATTCCTTTATATTATGTAACGAAGATGAAATCACTCAGCAAGATAAGGAAAACATAGACCCAATCAGTTCACCAGAACAATCAAGTCTTCCCTCCAATCAAATTCAAAACATTGACAATCAACAGCAACAAGAAAATGAAAATGAGCCAAATATACTTTGGACAATAAACTTTGATGGATCCTGTAATAAAACAAGTGCAGGGGCAGGTGTTTAGATTCAAAATACGAATCAAAGTTTTTCATATAAATTAGATTTCCCATGCACTAACAATATTGCTGAGTATGAAGAACTTCTCCTAGGCTTACAATTGCTTAAACAATTAGAAGCCCAGAGGATATCAATCTTAGGAGATTCTGAACTTATCATAAGACAAATCAAAGGAGAATACTCAGCTAGAAATCCAAGGCTCAGGGAATATCGAAATGCTGCCCTTGATTTATTGAAAACCTTTGAAAAATATGAACTTATTTTCATCCCTAGAGCACTGAATCATCTAGCAAATTAACTCGCCTTCAATGCCAGCAATTGCCAAATACCTGAGATAAATGAACATCTTAGCATAAAGGTAAAACACAAGCCTGTTGTGCCTGATAACAGAGATCACTGGCAAGTGTTTGACTCTGACAAACACATAGATGATTTCTTAAAATCAGAAAACGACTTCGACATACCAATATCGGAATCCAACCATAAAGAAAATTGTTTGTATATTGAACAAATCCCAGAAGTTGAAATGACATATTCTGCTGATATAAATCATTATGAGAATCCTTTTGAAGCAAATACAATTGACAACACAGACCAAGAAGACTTGGAAGTTTTACAATGCAAAAATGATAAAATTCCAAGAGGTCTAGCACCTTTAGAACACCTTTTTGATTTTAACGATGTAGCCAAAGAACCAAGAATGGAGCCTGTGGAAACGAATGTAGAAGAGAATAACATAGGCAGTCTAGCAGAACCCAAGATGATCAAATTATCTAGCACTCTCCTAGCTCACATAAAATTGCAACACATAGAACTGTTCAAAGAGTTTAAAGATGTTTTTGCTTGGGGATACAAAGACCTAAAATCATATGATACCAGCATCATCTAGTATAAAATCCCTTTGAAGGAAAATCAAAAGCCTTTTAAAAAAAACTAAGGAGAATAAACCCTATTTTATTACCTTTAGTTAAGGCAGAGATTGAAAAGATGCATGCTGCTGGGATCGTTATACCAATTAGATATTCAGAGTGGGTATCAAACTTAGTTTCTGTTAGAAAGAAAACAGGGGAATTCAGGCTCTGTATTGACTTCTGAAATTTAAACAAAGCCTCTTTAAAAGAAAACTACCCCTTACCCAAGATGGACCATATACTTCAAAGGGTGGTTGTGTCAAGAAGGATATCCCTCTTAGATGGGTTCTTGGGTTACAACCAGGGGTTAGTGCTCCCAAGTGATCAAATCAAAAATGCTTTTACCACACCTTGGGGCACCTTTATGTATGTCAAAATGCCTTTCGGATTAATGAATGTAGGGGCCACCTTCCAAAGGGCCATGGGCATAGCCTTTTCTGAAGATATTGGCTATTTCATAATCATTTACCATGATGACATAACCGTTTTCTCAAAAATTGATGAGGAACATTTGATTCACCTAAGAAATTTTTTTGAGAAGTGTAGGAAATTTGGCTTATCATTGAATCCCAAGAAAACACTCTTTGGTCTCCAAGAAGGTAAACTTCTTGGCCATATAATTTCGGAAGAGGGAATCAAAATAGACCCTACAAGGATAAATGGCATATTACAAATCAGTCATCCAAGAGCGGTCCACAGAGAAGTTCATTGGGGAGTCCACTGATGGACAGTTCACACGGTACCTCAGCTTCTACAGGTTCAGGTGCAGGCAGGAGGACAGCAGACAAACAGTCAGGAGTTCAGGCTCCTGATGATGATGAGGAGGAGGAGTTTCATTCTCCAGTGGGAGAAGTGTGCTCAGGGAAGAGGAAGCCCAAGTGGCTTCAGGACACCTTGAGAGATGCCACATCTGTTGCTGAGCCTAAGAGGTCGGTCAGAGAGAGCAGACCACCTGAGAGGTTTTGTAGCTATATGGAAATGGCTACCAGCATCCTTGACTCTGAGCCTTCTAGCTATGAGGAGGCAGCTAGCCAGCAGGTCTGGAGAGAGGCCATGCAGGAGGAGTATTCTTCTATCATGAAGAATGATGTTTGAGAGGTGGTGCCGAGGCCTGAGGGCAAATCCGTGGTTACTTCCAAATGGCTTTACAAGGTAAAGCATGTTGCAGATGGCAGCATTGAGAAATTCAAAGCGAGGTTTGTGGCTAGAGGGTTCTCCCAGGTAGATGGAGTTGATTATGAGGAGACCTTCGCCCCCGTGGCTCGATATACTTCGATCCGCTCCATTATATTGATAGCAGCAGAGATGGGTTGGAAGATCCACCAGATGGATGTGAAGACCGCATTTCTCAATGGCTTCATACAGGAGGAGGTGTACATTGAGCAGCCACAGGGCTTTGAGGTGCATGGGAAGGAGTCCCATGTGTGCGGACTGAAGAAGGCCCTTTATGGCCTGAAGCAAGCTCCCAGAGCTTGGTACTCCAGGATAGATACTTACTTGCAGAAGATGGGTTTCACAAAGAGTGAGGCAGATCCGAACCTTTAATATATTGTGATAGGTGAGGAGCCTCTCATTCTGGTGCTGTATGTGGATGACTTAGTCATTACAGGTGCAGAGAGACTCATAGAGCACTGCAAGAGAGATCTTGCGGCGGTGTTTGAGATGAAGGACATCGGCTTGATGCATTACTTTTTGGGTTTGGAGGTGTGGCAGGAGGAGGGGCATTTCTTCCTGGGACAGGGGAAGTATATTGTGGACATCCTTAGCAGATTCCACATGGAGGATTGTAAACCCATGTCGACACCGATGATCACCAACTGGAAGAAGCTCCATGCTTCGGATTCCGAGTTGGTGGATCCCACATTGTACAGACAGTTGATTGGTTCCTTGATGTATTTGGTCAACACTAGACCAGATATTTGTTTTGCAGTCAACACGATGAGTCCGTTTATGTGTGAGCCTAGGAAGGTTCACTGGGTGGCTGCAAAACACATTTTGCGGTACTTGCAGGGGACAGTGGATTATGGTCTGGACTACAGGCAGGGGGGTGGAGTGAGATTGGCAGGTTACACTGATTCTGATTGGGCAGGTTGTGCTTCTGATAGGAAGAGCACTTCAGGGTGTTGTTTTGGGTTGGGTTCGGCAGTGGTGTCATGGTTCGTAGAAACGACGGTCGGTAGCATTGAGTTCAGCGGAAGCAGAGTATATGGCAGCCAGTCTAGCTAGTTGTGAGGCCATCTGGCTTCGCAAGATGTTGTTTGGCTTATTTGGTCAGCCGTTGAGACCTTCAGTGATTTACTGTGATAATCAGAGTTGCATTAAACTCACGGAGAATCCGGTATTTCATGACAGGTCAAAGCATATCGGGATCAAATATCACTTCATCAGAGACTATGTTCAGAAAGGAGCTGTGAAGCTTGAGTATATTCCCACTGATGAGCAGGTTGCAGATATTCTTACCAAAGCCTTACCACGGGGCAAGCATGTCTACTTCAGAGACAAGATGGGGGTGGTGAGGAACACCTTCCTCGGTAAGAGGGAGTGTTGAAATTTGGTTACCGGAGGACAGGTGGTTCCCTAAGGCTTTGATCTTTGGCCTAGGGAAAAGTGTCCAAAAGAATTTAATTTTTCTCCTAAAGTGACTTTATAATTTTTATAAAGTCAAATCTAATTAAAAGTGACTTTATGTGATAAAGTTACTAAAGTCTAATTTTAAAGTGACTTTAATAAAGTCAATGTAAAATTAGAAAGGAAAAGTGACTTTGGAAATAAATGACTAAGTGAGTCTTTATTAAAGTGGGGTGAATTAAAAAATAGAAAGTGAGATTTAAATGAACATTTAATCTCAGCCCTAGATCTCAATCTATTTCAGCCATTGGATTTAGGGATTCCCCAAAAGTCACTTAGGGTTAGGTTAAAGGAGGAAAAGGAGGAAAAGGTCATTCATTCTTTCATGAGTAGATTGAGAGAAGGAGAGCAAGAGAGCAAGGGAGATTTATGGGCAGTGAGGAGAAGGAGGCAGTGGCTTGGCACATATTCCAAGGTAGGATTTCAGCAAGTTCGTACAGCTGAGTTTGGCACACATCCCAAGGCAGATTTTGGCACGATTTTCTAGAAGACCATACAACAGACTTTTGGCACATTTTCCAAGAGGCCGTACAGCAGTTTGGCACAGATTTCGAGGCAACAGAAGGCTAGTTTAGTTGGCACGAATTTCAAGGCAGTCCGTACAACAAGTGGTTGTCCTCTTGCATGAATTTCGAGACAGATTCCATACAGCAAGGTTCTGCTGTTCTTTTGGCACAAAAATCGAGATCCGTACAACAACATGTATTGCTATTTTGCACAGAAATCGAGGTGGCCGTACAGCTGCATTTATTGCAGATTTTTTGGGCACGAAAATTGAGGAGGCTGTACAACATTTATTGTTGTTATGTTTTTTTTGTTTGCACATTTTCCGAGGCAGTGGTTAAGCATGGAAAACGAGATAAGTTGTAAAGTTTATTTGCTGATTTTTGCTGAATATTTCTCTCACTGTAAAAAGCATTTTCCAGAAATAAGGAGGAGCTTTTGAACTGGTTTTCCCCAAGAGTTGTAGGGGGTTTTTCCAGGGTCACATTGACCAAAAATCACTATGTTTAAATGTGTTGAATGGCTGTTTGTATGTGCTGATATTTATTTCTGCATTTTCCAGCATTCTGTATTATTTCCAGAATTTGTGTTTTCAGCAAAATTTATATTTCCAGTTGTTGAATGTATGGATATGGGAAAGGGCATTTAACTATTTTGGAGAAATAAGGTGAAACTGAAAATCGGGGTGGGAAAAAGGAAATTTCTACAGGTTGAAGAGAATGATATGCGGAGGACAATAAATCAAACCATCCATTTACAGCAAACCAGAGAAGAATTTTATGAGAGAACATAGTTGGTCCAAGAAAATATGAAGAAGCTATTTGATAAGAGAACTAAGGAAGACAAATTCCAAGTTGGAAATATTGTTCTTAAGTGGGATTCAAGGAGAGAAGAGAAGGGAAAACATGGCAAGTTTGAGAACTTGTGGAAAGGTCCCTATATTGTTCATTCTGAAAGGGGTCACAATGCATTTTTCTTGAAAGAATTGAATGGAGAAGATCTGTATGCAGGTCCATTCAATGGCAGAATGCTAAAGCATTACTTCTGCCAGGAATCATGAGTTTCAAAGCATTTTATTTTTTCATTGTAAATAGCATAGTCTGAACATTGCATTCAAAGTTAGAAAAATCAAAAACACAAAAACAAAGAAAGAAATAAAAGAGGGAATATTGTAAAAACAAAAGGTATAGCCCCATACCAAAAAGAGAAACAAATCTGATAGTGTGCAAGCTTAAATGCCACTCCTGAAAAACACACTTCTAGTTAGTCAAACAGCCTAATCTTGACTGATTAGTTTTAAATTTTCTGCTGATAGGATAGTGAATTTGATTTTCCAAACTATTTAATCTTGGCTTATCAGTAGATAGATTAGGATAGAAATTAAAGGTTCAAACATGCTCAAAATCTGAACCTAAGTTTCCAAAGAGAATGACTCAAAATTGTTTCAAATTTTGAGTCAAGAAAGATGTAAATCTGGTTCCAGTTAGTTCAAAATCCGAACTAGTTGACAAAGGAAAGATAGCTCAAAACAAAAGTCAAAACAGAGCTGTAAAAGGGGGGAAGGAAATGCTTTGAAATTTTGGATCTCAAGCCTTCCATTTTGTTTTTAATTTTCTGTAGAATAAATGTCTATGTGCAGCTTGTTTTTATGCCATAGATCACAGCAAGTCAAACATCTTAATCTTGACTTAATTGTTTTTAAATTTTTGTTGTAGAATTTAGTGAATAAAATCCATTGGACAGTTTAATCCCAACAAATAGTAGATTAGGTAGAGAATCATATGGGCTCAACTGTTTAATACGAGTCCATGGAGAAATAAGGAGTATAAATAGATTAGATTTCCTGCTTTCAAAAGAATAAAACATTGTAAGAGAGTTTGCCAATCCAAGTGCACTCTAATAAAGAAAAAATGTTATATCAGTAGGATTGGGTAGGTAGAAGGCTTGTTGATGAAAGATACATCATTTTTGATAGCTGCTAATATGTTTTCAGAGCAAGATCATCCCGACAAAGGAAAGGCAGCCCAATGGATGAGGCACTGATCAGCTTCCCAAAGAATGCAAGTCTGAAGTTCTTGATGCTTTCAAGAAGGCACCATCCCCAAGTGGAGCCACTGTTAGCCACCTATAAAATTTGTTATACCAAAAGGTGGATAAAATCATTTTTGGAGCCTTCAAGGAACAAATTTTATTGCAAAAAGTGTTGGCTCTTGAAGAATCTTGAAGGCCTCATACCTCTTTCCTAAATCTTCCTTACTATGCCTATTTTATACTATGGAATTCTGTTGATTTCATGAGAAAGAACTGCTGCGAAATCATCCTTTTCCCCTCTTTCCACTTCCAAAACTAACCTCATTTTTTCCCCTTTATTCTCCATTTCAAATCCTTCATTTTCATGTTTTTCCCCTTTCCCCTTCCTCAAAACTCCTGTTATAAGGTTTAAGACTCTTTCTTTGCCCTATAGAAACCCTCAAAACCCTTGAAAAGCATTGAAAACTTCATAAAAATTACATATTTTTGTGTAAAGATTTAATCCCCTTGGGGCTAAGTCCTTAACCCTTCCCCTCCATACGCCCTGGTGCTGGAACCAGGCGCTAAGCCTTTAAGTTCTTATCGCATCAGAGGTAACACAGTGCGCAAGTCTTCCCCCTTATTGAAATCTCCGATGCCGATTAGCCCTATGCACAAAACCCCCGGTCATATTATCTTCCATACATCCATGGCCCCGCAGACAGGAGCCAAGCCAAATCGCGAATATAAAACCCTCCCGACAACAAACCTTTGTTTATATTAAATTTTGGGTTTTAAATGTTTTTGTCGTTATATTAAAAGAAAACCAGGCGGAATTCATCACACCGCTTTTAAAAGGGAGGCTGTTTTTTCTATTTGGAAGCAATTAGCGCCACCGG
The DNA here is from genome assembly GCA_034641835.2 of Pinus albicaulis. Lineage (NCBI taxonomy): Eukaryota > Viridiplantae > Streptophyta > Pinopsida > Pinales > Pinaceae > Pinus > Pinus albicaulis. Next base: position 359,717,143 of record CM076573.1, read on the forward strand.
ATGACACGTGGCCTTGGGCAGTTTGGAAACACCGCTCTCCCCGAGCGTTAAAGCTCGACTGTGGGCTCGGTGCGATATTGACGTGCGCCGTCCGATTTGAGGCTAGCTCATCGAATGGTGATCGCGCCCAAAAGAAGCTCGAGGGATAAACTTCCCCTCCCTTTACCTCCACCCGCGCATCTTTCCAGAATTGTGCTCTTCCTCCACCGTCAGATCTGAGGCCCCAAATCTGATGGCCCTCATTCCGAATCGCATGACTTTCAACGCGAAGTTTATTTCTCCCAAGACCACGTGAAAAGGGTGGTTTTCTAAAAGCCACGTGGCGGGCTAGGACGTGTATCACGTTCCAAAGGGAAATACCGCCTACTCGCCTTTTTCTCACGCGAAAATGGTGGTTTCCATCCCCGAAGCCGCTTTTCCCTCTTTCCATGTGTGTTGTTCGCGCGTCTCCTCAGCTGTTGATCTTGTGGGTCGATCTCATCCGACGGTCCACGATCATCTCAAACCCCAGACGCCATCCTTAACCATTTTTTGCTGAAACAAATGTTTTTAACCCATTTTCTCCATTTTTCGTTTATTTTTCAAATAAAATGACTCTGTCGTTTTGAATATTCGCCCTCACTCTCAACCGTCGATCTCTGCGCGATCGACGGTTCTGATTTAATTTCCCCCTCCGCTCTCCTCTGACCTCCTCTAATCAATCTCGACCATTGGATGATGCCATCCAACGACCATGCTCTCTCCAAGTGCCATCTGAAGAAGCAAACCTATATATATGCATGATTTTATAATGTTGTTCGTATTTCGCAGGGTTTAAATGGTTTTTCCGCTGTACTGGAGAAAATTTCAAAGGCTGAGGGTGACGATCCTCCCGCCTTTGATTCATCAAAGCGAATCATTCACAGGATTCAACTCCACATTTCATCCATGATTCATGAGGCATTGATGCCATTCGATCCCTGTGCAGCCCTGCACGGCAATGAACATAGCAAGTGAATCAAAAATCTAAGAGTATCCGTGTCGAAGATAGAATGCGCTAGAATGGAAGACTGAAGACAAATTCATGAAGATTACGGCTAAGATTGATTATCAAAAGCCTAATCCTCCCAACTAAAACACGTTTTAAAGAAGATCGCAAATTTTTTATCAACAGGAAAGCCTCCACCGCCACATCTGAGGCAAATTGATTCCTCCCAGCTACCACAGTGCCACATGTGCCTCAAAGCATTCAAACAGAGGCCAAAGTTATTGATCAAGATCAGATATTTTCCTCAACCCAGCCAGAGATTTAATTCTGCAAATGAACTTAATGACAAAATATCAGCAAAGTTACTTTAACATAACAGAGAGCCTCAAAAGTCAAAAAAGAGCTCCCATCGAGCTTAAATCTTAATGTAAATTATTTAATATGGAGGACACCTATGTAAGCTTCTTCATCAAGCCCCCCAAAGGCTGAGAAGCAATTAAGTCTGTATTAATTATCCTTGGAGATCTTTTTATCAGATCTCACCTCCTCATTCTTCTATAAATACTACTGGAGAAGATGAGGGAGGGGTTGGTTGATCACTAGTTGTAATACTGGAACTCTCTGAAATAATCCATAGTCTTTTGAATTTGAAGAACAAATTGAAGTCTTGGAAGCCTTGATGATGTTGTTGCATGCTTATTCCTGAGAAGGCTCTATCATTGGATCCATGAGCTTGGCTATTGGTGAAGTATTCTGAACTGTTTAATGTTTTCTCCTATTTTCATTCTGTTCCATAATTTCTTACTACAGTAGGTTGAAATTTTTAGGCTAAGAAATGACTCCTGGAAGCACCTTAGACTTGTTCATCCTTCACTATTTCATGTTTTCTTCTGTTGAGGTATTTTAGAGTCTTTAATCTCTCTCTTCAGTCCTCATGCTTGTTTATTTCTATGATAGTTTGAATAAGATGGTTTCAGCATGATTTATGGTTCTCCCTGCTTGTCTGCTGCCACTCAAAAGGTTGTTATTGAAGTCTCTCTTTGAAGTATTTATGTTTATAGTAAGCCAAGGAGGTCTGTTCTGATCTTTCCCTTTGTCCTTGCTTAAACAGTTGTCTTAAAGGTCTTTGTAGTTGTAATCATAGATGTGTTAGGTGTTCCCTCTTCTATGACTGCAATTATTAGTGAATCTTTTATGTTTTCTAAGTCATTTGAAATAAAATCTTTGAGGAAATAAGGTGTTCCCTGAATCTTAGATTTCATTTTGAAATTTGTCTTGAAGTCATTATTTGCTTAAATAATGTTTGTAGAATTTATGGTTAGCCTTGTCTAACAAATAGCTCTTTATTGTTCAAATTGTGTTTTCAAGTTCCCTTCATTGAGAATCAAATTTCTCTTCCCAAATCATTGATTTCCATCTCATTCCAAAACCAAAGAATCCTGCGGCCAAGTTAGATTTTCCCTCTGATATCCCATATTCATTGATGAGTATGTTATGAACTCTTCTTGACTCCATTTCCCAATGAACCAGATGTTCCTCCATTCTATATATCTTTCCTATACCTTTCATGTTCTGTTGTATCAATTCAACCAAACAAATAAACAAACACCTGCACTTAATAACTAGTCTAAAAACCAATACTCAAAGCACACAAGATAAAACTTTGCAAACAAACATTTGAGAGATCCCTCTCTGAGAACAGGAGGACTAGATCCTGTAACTCTAAAGATTGGTTATGATGTTGCCTTGTCTTTTGATTTGCCAAACTATCAAAACACGAGACACCAACAAATTTGAAGCCATAGAAAGGTGCCCCCAAACCGCTGAAAAAGGGGCAAAGCCAAATCAGGGTGACTTAGGACAACCCATCTAAGTAGCAAGAAAAGAAAAACACCACAAAGCCAAAGAAGGACATGGGGAGGTGGTGTGAATTTCATAAAATCTCCACTCACAACACAAGTGAGCGTTGGGCCAAAAATACATTGTTGGTCAAGCTGAAGGCATCCAAATCAGATGCATGTTCTGATTTTGATTTAGAACCTGATAAGGGGAATGAAAAATGGAAGCATATCATTGATGCAGAACCTAGTGCCATCGTTTCCATCACCAAGCTCTAGAGGGAGGAGCACGAGGATCCAGAGGAGGGGGAGCGCCTCTTCCATTCCCAGATGTGGGTGAAGGGTTCTCCACTTAAATTCATTGTCGATAATGGAAGACAAAATAACCTCATTTTAGCAGAGGTCGTGAAGTGGCTTGTCCTACCGACCACAACACACCCGAAGTCATATACCATCGGGTGGCTTCACCAAGGAATAGATCTCCACATCAGCCAGTAGTTTCACCTTCCCTACACCATCAATCCCTTCATGGATGAGGTAATGTGTGATTTTTCTCCTCTTGAATTTTATTATGTATTATTAGGCCAACCATACTTGTGTAAGAGATATAATATGTATGAGTCTAGGACTCATTCTATTATTATTACTTGGGAAACAATTTGTACAGGATACCAGAGATAGTACCACCTTATGCCATCTCTTTGAGCATTGCAAAGTAATGAAGTAAGATTATTTCCAAAACAAGGAATTTTTTTTTCATTACGATTCGCCCATAGGGAAAGAAGAATATTGTGGTCGCAGCCTCCAAATATGGCTCCTCTGCGTGGTAGCACCAGATGGACAAAGTCCTGGAGGAATACAAGGACATTTTATTCTCACCCATAGTGGTTCCTCTACAATGTCAGGTCAAGCACTCCATTGATCTGAACCTAGGCATGACGCTGCCTAATGGGTTGATCTATCAAATCTCTATTATATAGAATGATGAAATCAAGAGGTAGATCCAAGATCTGTTGTAGAAAGGGCACATCAGGCCTAGATCCCCACCCTATGGGAGCCTGATCATGTTGGTACAGAAGAAGGATGACACCTTCAGACTCGGTATTGACTATCAGGCATCGAACAAGATCACTATCTGGAATAGGTATCCAATCCCACATATCGATGACCTCCTAGACCAGCTCATGGGGGGCATATATTTCAGCAAATTTGACTTGAAGTCTAGCTATCAACAGGTACCAATCGAACCCTCTAATGTATGGAAGATTGCCTTCAAGTCTAAGGAGGGCCTCTTCGAATGGTTGGTCATGCCTTTTGAGTTGACGAATGCCCCCACAACCTTCATGAGGTTGATGCACGACATCGTGCGACCTTTTACCAACTCATTCATGGTGGTGTATTTCGATGACATCTTGATATTTAGTCAGAGTTGGGAGGAACACTCCACCACATTCGATATGTCCTCCAGGTTGCGTCGACACAAGTTGTGTGCCAATTTGGAAAAATTCACTTTTGGTATGACCCAAGTTCAATACCTGGGGTACATCATTGATGAGCAATGTGTGCATGTGGACACAGAAAGATACAAGTCATTTGGGATTTCCCAGCCCCAACCACTCTAATAGAGCTCCGCAGCTTTCCGGGACTTTCCAACTTCTACCACAACTTTGTGTTGGGATTCTCTCATATCACTTGGACCCTGACTCAAGTCACCAAAGAAGGAGAAAAAGAAAAATTCTTCTGTTCTGAATCCCAACATAAGGAATGTTATGAATTGAAGCATCGTCTTTTCTCTACACCTTTTCTCACATTACCATACCTACAACAACCATTTGAGATTGAGACAGATGCCTCTGACTATGTGATTGGTGCAGTTATTACTCAACAGGGTCATCCAGTAGCATATCATAGTGAGAGACTTTCAGACACAGTCCAAAAGTATCCCACCCATGACAAAGAAATGTATTCCAATGTGTATGATTATTGACAGTGGAAGAACTACATTCTCAGGAAGGAAATGGGCATCCACATAGACCACCGACCCCTATAGTTCATATAGATATAAGGGAAGTTGTAGAAAAATCACCATAAAAAATGGTCCACATACCTACAACAATTCCATTTGAATATTAAGTACAAGAAGGGAAGAACAAACAATGTTGCAGATTTCCTTAGCCAACCACATGTCATGGCACTGACCATTGTGCTTGACTCTTGTGGGAAGAGACTTCAAGCTAGCTGACTCTTAACAAGAGCGATCTAGACTTGAGCAACACATACCAAACGCTCCGGGGAGGCAAATGAGTGCCAGATTATCACCTCTAGGATGAAATGTTATGCCAGCTGGGACACATTTGTGTTCCTTCAAGCAAGTAGGCCAAGATGATTTGGGAGGCATATGACAGTCAAATAGTTGGACACTTCGAGGTAGAAAATACAATGGCTGTATTACAGGAGTATTTCTATTGGACAAAACTCTGATAATATGTTGGAAAATATATGAGATACTGCACTTCTTGCATCATCTCCAAGCCAACCATCAAGAAGCAAGGCCTATACACTCCTCTGCCCACTCCCAGTCAACCTTGGGAATTCATCTCCATGTACTATATGTCTGGCCTCCCTTCTACCAAGCATGGTAATGATTGGGTATTTGTGGTCGTGGATAGATTCTCAAAATTGGTTATATTGGCGGCATGCAAGAAGAGTATCACAAAAAAGGACACTGCCAAACTCTTCTTTGAATGAGTGTGGGTATATTTTGGGATCCCGTAGACTATTATATCTAGTCAAGATAGTAAAGCACATTCTGGTCAAGCCTATGGGAACTATTAGACACCAAGCTCACCAATTCAACTACATTCCATCCCCAGACAGATGGCCAGAAAAAGGTCGTCAACATGATGATAGTGCATATGATCCACATGTACAACTCCAAGCATCCACAAACATGGGATGAGAGCCTTCCATACATGCAACACAACTATAACAGAGCTCTCCATAGCTCGATTGGTCGCAGTCACTTTCAAGTGGGCCTAGGATTTCAACCATTTCCTCTTATTGTTGTTGCCATAACTCATGCAACCACAAAGATAGAATCCACACATGTACTATCTGAGGCTGATAAAGTAACCATATTTTTTGAACGCATCCAACATGTTTTCCAGCAGGTCCCAACATTTTGGAGAAATCCAATGCCAAGTATAAGCATCAACATGATCAACATCGGGTGCCACACAAGTTTCAAGTGGGCGACAAAGTTTGGTTGCATCTATAGAAAGAACGCCTAACCAGAGCCCATCAGAAACTTACACCACTCCATTATGGGCCTTACACCACCATCAAGATAGTGGGAAAAAATTATTTTGAGCTCAACATTCCCCCATTCCTTGACCCGCACCCAATGTTCAATGTGGGTCACCTTTAGTCATACTTTCGACCATTATTGGACAAATCCGACATTGCAGAACAACTCACGCCGATAGATTTAAATCCACATTACATGGAACAGGCTGTAACTATATGTAAGCATTTTCAGTATTTGATATTAATGAAATGAAATATTATTTCTGTTGCATCTTTATATTTGTGATTATATCTGTATTTTGTTTCATTTCTTATTAAATTCATATCAACAAAATTTAGGGAGCTCCTAATAGTATTTAGGGGCCTAAAGGTCAAGGGGACTTTATGCTTCCTCAGAATCCTAGAAATCTTGTCAGTGGTCCATTGGATAAAAGGAATATGCACCCCTAAAAACCGATCCCTCGGTTCAACTTTTATCTTAGAACCATTCTCAGCTTTAAGGAAAGCCTTAAGACATTGGATTATCCGTTATTCTCAAAAACATTTAAGAGATGTTATTTTTTCTCATTGATATGGTTCTCATCATAAAACCTTAATGCCTTAGAGGCTAAGGTGTTGAGTTCACCTCGCTTTTGAGCAGGGAAATTATGGGATTTAACATTAAGATAGTGCTCCGTGTGAGTTTTCTTCTAAAAAACCTGATAGGAGAAAGAACCATTATATCTCTTTGAAATAGGGATATCAAGGAAAGGAAAACAACCATTTATTTCACATTCCATCGTAAAATTTATGGAACTCGATTGATTGTTAAGATGTTGGAAAAAAAATTCCAACGTTTCTTGACCATGAGGCCAAATGATGCAAATTTCATCCACAAACCTCTTCCAAAGTTTCGTTTGGAATAGATCAAAGGATAATGCCTTAGATTCAAAATCCTCCATGAACAGATTGGAGAAAACAGGGGAAAGGGGGGAATCCATAGCAACACCACACGTTTGTTCATAAAATTCACCTTCAAAGCCACAACCAGTTTAGTTTACCAAATGTTTTTAAGAAATCAAGTTTTATTATCATACTTTCCTTTTTAAATTTCTTCATGCAATGAATTATTTCATGAGAAACCACTATTCCATCCAGAATTTGTCCTTTTACCACATATCCAGACTAGTCCTTTGAAATGAGGGAGGGGAGCATAGGATTCTCTTTGTTGGCAATGATTTTAGAAAAAAAAATTATATGAAATTATAAAGGGACATTGGTTGAAATATGCTTGCATCAACAACCTATGTATAGTTATGAACTAGGATTAAAAAGGTGATATTGAGAGTAGGTAATATAGATCGAGCTCTACTAGATTCCTCCACTAAAGCTAATATTTCTTCCCCCAAAAATGAAAAACATGCTTGAAAGAAGTCTGAGGTGAATCCATTAAGGCTCGATGCTTTATTCTTTGGTAGCTCCACGAGGGATTCATTGTGGGAGCAATACCATACCACGTGCATTCATATTGGGGGATATATATTGAGGGAAAAATCACATAATATATTTAGTATATGATAGGGGTTAAAGGGTTTTTATATGTTGTGTATAAAAAATAGAGCTCAAAGTTAATGAAAAAGTATAAAGGGGTATAATAAAAAATGTTAATGAAAAAATGGATATCTACAATATCTAGTGAAAGTGGGATTTTATTAAATTGGGAAGGTCTATTGGGTTCTTATTGGTAGGGGGTTAAATAAAGTAATTTTTAGAGGTATTTTCCAATATGTAGTCAAATTAAGGGTCTTTTTTAGTATTCCATGAATGCACATGGTATGTCGGACGTTCATTGAGTGAAGCCCCCATGGAAATCTCATGATTGCTTCTTCCACTTCCTAAATGGTGATTTTGCTCATTAGAGCTACATTTTTTTCTTTTGTGGCTATTCTCATAATGTGTGTGAGTATTTTCCCTATTCTAGTGAGGTGATTAGGAAAGGGTTCCTTTAAGACGTGCATATAAAAGGAAGTGACTTCTCTTTCTTGATCTGAGTGTTTTGTTACACACTGCCCAATTAAGCTCCTCATGGAGAAGATATTGTTCTTATGGCGAATTTTAAGCATATATTTCTGAAATAAACACGTGTTTTTGTCCCCTTCTTGAAGAAAATTAACTTGAGATTTTTGTTTTCATAAAATCTATTCTTGCTTCCATATTTCTTCCAGTTTGGAGAGGAGTTTGGTTTCTTTGCTAGCATATTCTTGGGAGAAACCTTTCAGAATTATTTCTTGTTGCAATATCTCCAATTGTGCCTCCAGTTGTGCCTCCAGTTGTATTTTATCCACAAAGATGTTGTTGAACTCTTCTTGTTCCATTTTTTTATATAAGCTTTAAAGCCCTTGAGATTTTTTTGGAAGTTGTAAATTGGTGAAGGGCTTGGAGCTTCAATGTCCTGCCACCATTTCTTATATTTCTCAACAAAGGAAGGAAATATTAGCCAAAAGATATCAAAGAAAAATGGGAAATTATTTAGGGAATATTTGAGGTTGAGCTCCAGCGGGATCGACTAATGATCTGAGCTAGCTCAGGGAAGTATGGATGCCTCCATGATGAGATCCTTTTCAAACATGATCTCTGAAATTAAAAAAATATCTAGCGAATACAAGATTTGGTGTTTACCTCACTGACAATTACTTCATGTGTGGATGCCATTAGTTGTTGATACATCTGTGGCGGTCATTTCTTTGATTATGTCCTTGAAGAGGTGTGCATCTCCACCCAACTTTCGTATTCAACCTTTTTTCTCATCTAAGGAGTTAATCATGTTGAATTCACCACCAATTACGTAGAGCTCATTATGGTGAAGATTCTGAAACTGTAGAATATTATCAAGGAATAAATCACTTTCTGTTGCAATGTGAGGACCATATACTTCCATTAAATAGGTTGAATCCTTGGAGCCTCTATATTGGAATCTTCTTGAAAGAATACTTGATGATAAAATCTAGTCCAAGAGAACTATTTCCTCGGGGTTACAAATTACTACTAGACCTCCCTTGTTTTTCCAATGGCATCCAGATATTGAATTTGGATTCCCTTCCAAAGCTCTGTGAAATGGAATCCGTTTACTTGCTTATCGATTTTTTTCCTAAAGGATGGAAATTCTTGGAATTTCTCTTTTAATGTGGTCTCTAAGGACCCTTTGTTTACTACAACTATTCAAACCCCTTATGCTCCAAGAAAGGATCTTAATTTAGGAAGAGACGAGAAGGGGGAGTAAACCTCTGTTATCAAGTGAACCTTTTGAGAATTGGCTAAAAAATATCCGCTTGTTGATTCAATTCTTGTCTTGTTTTCCTTATCTCCTCTTTGTTTCTTGAACAGGCTTGGAGGGGGCTCTAAGCACTGAAGAGTGAATGTTGGGGCCATGCATCCTAGGAAGATATTACTGATCATCTAATGATTATTGTCATTAATAAAGTATTTATGAAGTATATCTATTTGTGGCTAAGGGATTATTATAGGATATTGATGTTGAAGCTCTTCCAACATTGTAGATAATATCTATGCATCTGAATCTATCTCTTCTTAATAATCCACTCGTTCTTATGTTTTATCCTCAATGTTATTCCCGGATCACTTGATCCACATTGGGCATTTTAAATCTAGTGAGATCTACTAAGTTTTCATCAAGTTTTTCCATATTGTTTCTCTTCTTTATACGAATGTCTTGTTTAAGATTCTCATGTCACACTTTGGATTCTTGGGGAATATCTGGGTTATCTTGAATATTTTTCATGTTTTCAAGAACATCATATATTTTATTGGATTGAAGGGTTTCCCTATTGTAGGTAGTTGCGATTCTATAATTTCTGCGGTGATTGTTCAACTGCGGAAACCCATCTTGATTTGTAGTTGTTGTTTGCATGACTGGAGGATGAGGATTTACTAGGGGAAATATTTGAAGAGATGGTTGTATTAGTGGAAACAATTACATTAGAAGGGCACATGCTCATAGTCCATAGGTCACAATGTCTTTGTTCTGCAAGGAAATTTCTATGGATTCCGATAAGAGCTGAGATATATTCATATACATGGAGATCCTATCATATGTCATGTGTATTTTTCTTTTTTTATCATTGAAATTTTAGTGAAGGATACAATCATATTAGTTATTCCTTCTAGGATTTTTTCTTGTCATTATTCAATGGGCAGATCATACAATCAAATATAGATTGGAGCTGTCAATAATTTCTCCTTATATGAATTTTATATAGGGGTCCATAATTAGAAGATAGCCCTACATTGCTTACAAAGTATGAATCATTTTCAAAGACTCTCATGTGATCCTCCAAATTTTTGAGAACAGCTATAAAGAAGCCTTGGCATCTTGGATGAAGTTTGATATGGCCCTTAGGCTGCAATTTGTTTTGGATCCAGGAGATCGAATCCTTTTTAGTGGGCCAACTATCAATAAATTTTGAAATCAATGGATGATCCTTCATATGTTGAATGCAATCCGTTATTGAATCAAACATAATCTCATACTTAGATTTTGCATGATTTTGGGAAGGCATCAGTTTTGCCTTTTATTCTTCCAAGTCGTGCCTTTAAATGGGGGAATTCATCTCAATTCATTATTGAGCACCTTGAAGGATCAATTAACGAGATGTTGTGTTAGGTCCCCTCTGTCTGAAATTGGCATCTCTTGCAATCACACAATGGTATGAGAAGTGTGGTCACCCCACCCCTTATGAGATGGAAGTCATTAGCAGGTCAATCTTAGGCCTTCAACGAAGAGACAAACTGGAAAAATGATGAGACAATAATATGCAATTAAGTTTTGAGGTTGAATCAAGGTATGCAAATATTGTGTTAAAAGTAGTAATTTAATTATGAGTGATTTTTTTTATATAAATAATTTTCATGTTTTCGATAGTAGGTTAATGAGACATTAGATTTATCAAATTACATTTACACATAAGAATCCAAATAGCTTCCATAAGGGAAATTTGGATTGGGTAGTTACTTGTGAGCATACTAGAGTGAGTTTGTTTTTGTTTTGGATTTTTCCATAGTAGAATGAGTTTTTTTGTTGTTTAACATGTCAAAATATTTTGATTAAATCCATTAAGTTAGGATTATTTATGGACTATTAAGTATGGATTATTTTAAGTTTTTAGCTATAAAATTTTATGATAATGTGATTATAATTAATATTATTGAGATTAGATTTTGTATATTTTATTTTTTTCAACTAAATTAATTATTTAATTTATTATGTTATTTTTACAGTGGAATAATTTGGAAATAAAATTTTCAAATTATTTTAAATTTTTATAAACTAACAAAATGTGCGTAGTTCAATTTTATTACAAACATGTTCAAAATTAGAATTAATGTCTTTTTAGGTTGGGTTTCAAGAGAGTTATTTTCATTCTCTACATTAATCATTTCACGTATTGATCTAGGTGGATATTGGTAGCCACCTGCCTATTCCACTTGGGGCCCCACCATTTTTTCTTTTAGTTTTTCAATTTCCTTAATTATAGCACATTTTACTATTTTTAGCATTTTTTCGAGTCCTGAACTTTCGGAGCCATTTTGAGGCCCTAAATGACATTTTTTGGGCATCAAACCTCCGGCAAACATGAGTATGTTCCAAACTTGATATTAATGATTATTTGTTGTAGTCCTCGGATAGATATTTCTAATAATGTATCATGTGCATAAAATGGAGATAGTATGCCAAAGTTACAACCCCAAGAAATTGATGTACCAATTTACCTTGACAAGGCCCATATTATGGTGTTTCATCTCTTAGGGTTAGGTTTTTGGATGTTAAGGATTTTCCATTGTTTCTAAATAATATATAGGTCTTCGAGCCTCATTGTAACACAGATTTCAAAGGCCTGTAGCCACCACATATCTTCTCAGAGATAAGCTACCAGTGCCCTAGCTAGTTTATTTCCATTATGTCTATAAAAAAAATTCAATTCTTTGATATTAATGAAATGAAGTGTTATTTCAGCTGCATTTTTATATTTTTTGTGATATTTGTATTATGTTGTGTTCCTACATAAATCCGGATTATTGGTATCAGAGTGGTCTTCTCTTTCTCGATCCTTCTTTGCATGTCCCCAACGAGGTCAGGGTATAAGGAGTTAGGGCTCGATCTAGTTGAACCTTTGCAAGATCAGCCTCGCAAACCCCGATGGCCACCCATGGGGGATGAAAAGAAAGATGAGGGAGTAGGATATCCTATCAAAATATTGCTCAAGGAGGCCCTCGAAAAACAAAGGAATGCGATGATGGATAACTTTTCCCAGATCCTTCAACAACTGCCTACTAGCGGAGCATCTGCATCCAACAGCCACTCTAGAGGTGCAACTCCTTTTAAGGTACAAGTAAACTTTGACATTACTATATTTGAGGGCCAAATAGATGCAGTTGTCATAGATAGATGGTTGAATCTATTAGAAGGATATTTCTTAGTTCATGACTTTTCTGACCGGGAGAAGATTATTTTTGCACTCCTCAAAGCTACCCCCCATGTCAAGGACTGGTGGAAAAACTACTATGAGAAAACGGATGAGGGGGAACCCTCTCTGTTCTCGTTCATACCCACTTGGAATCCTTTCCAAGACGCCATCAAGGAACAATATTATCCCGCGAGGAGCTATGAGGACAAGTACATACAATGGACTACGTTGAAGTAGCAAAGGTATCAATATGTGCATGAGCTGACGAATCTGTTCCATACCCTATGCACAATTTTGGGTATCAAATATTTGGAGAGACATTTGGTGTTGAAGTACCGCAGTTGTCTACATAGATACATTCAGGAGGAAATGGAGTTCCTCGATATCTCCTCACTTGGTACAACATCCCGGTATGTTGCCAAGATTGAGAAGAAATTCAAACACGACAAGGGAGACTTTGGATCTGCAAATCAAAAGCAAGGGAAAGGTGCCCCCAAACCATAGAAAAAATCAAAAATCCAATGCATGGTGGCCCAAGATAGCATACTGAAGTTGCAAGCAAAGAACATCCCAACGAAGCTGAAGAAGGACACGGGAAAGTGGTGTGAGTTCCATAAGAGCTCCACTCACAACACAAGTGAGTGTTAGGCCAAGCAGTCACTGAATCACAACCTGCTAAGGGGAATGACAAAGGGAAGTAGATTATTGAGGTGGAGCCCAACTCCACAGTTTCCACTGCAAAGATCCAGAAGGAGGAGCGGAAAGATCCAAAGGAGGAGGAGTGTCTCTTGCACTCTTAGATGTGGGTAAAGGGTTCCCCGCTACAGTTCATTGTTGACAGTGAGAGCCAAAAGAACCTCATTTCAGCAGAGGTCATGAAGCATTTGGGCTTGCCGACCATAGCACACCCACAGTCATACACCATCGGGTGGCTTCACCAAGGACGGGATCTCCACGTCAGCCAGTGGTGTCACCTTCCCTACAACATCAAACCCTTCAAAAATGAGGTATTATGTGACATTTCTCTTCTTGATGTTTGTGATGTATTATTAGGCCAACCATACTTGTGGAAGTGACATGCTGTTTATGAGTCTCGCCCTCGTGTTGTTATTGTTACTTGGGGCAATAATTTGTAGAGGATACCAACGGTACCATTGTCTGCGGTTGTCTCTTTGGTTACTGCAAAACAATGCATTAAGCTCATTTCCAAAACTTGAAAATTTGTTTTCCTAATGATCCATCCCCAAGGAAAGAATAATATTGTGGCCACGACCTCCATACAGGGCTCCTCCACATGACAACAACAAATGGACAAGGTCATGGAGGAGTACGGGGACATCTTCACCTCACCCACAGGGGTGCCTCTGCACTGTCAGATCAAAAACCCCATCGATCTAACCGCAAGTGCGTTGATGCCCAATGGGCCGATCTATTGGTGCTCTATTCTGGAGAACAATGAAATGAAGAGGCAGATTCAGGAGCTGCTGCAGAAAGTTCACATCCGGCTGAGTTCATCACCCTGTAGGAGCTTGCTTATGTTGGTGCAGAAGAAGGATACGACTTGGAGACTCTGTATTGACTATCGGGCGTTGAACAAGATCACTGTCCGGAATATGTACCCTTTCCCACAGATTGATGACCTTCTGGATCAACTCAAAGGAACGAAATATTTCAACAAGATCGACTTAAAGTCTGGGTATCACCAGGTACCAATTGAACCCTTCGGATGTGTGGAAGACTTCCTTCAAAGCCAAGAAGGGCATTTTTGAATGGTTTTTCATGCCTTTCTGGTTGATGAATGCTTTCGCAACCTTCATGAGGCTGATGGATGACATCTTGCGGCCATTCACCAACTCATTTGTAGTAGTGAACTTGAATGACATCCAGATATTCAGCCAGACTTGGGAAGAGCACCTCCACCACATACGACCATTCCTCCAAACACTATGGAAACACAAGTTGTGTGCTAATTTGGAGAAGTGCACTTTTGGCATGACCCAGGTTCAGTATCTGGGATACATTATTGATGAACGGGGGGTGCATGTCGATCCAACCAAGATCCAAGTAATTCGGGATTGGCCGACCTCAACCACTCTAACAGAGCTTCACAGCTTTCTAGGTCTTGCTAATTTCTACCGCAGGTTCGTATTGGGATTCTCTCATATCACTTGGCCCTTGAGTCAAGTCACCAAGGGAGGAGCGAAAGTAAAATTATTTTGGTTGAAATCTCAACAAAAGGTGTTCATAGAATTGAAACATCACCTCTTCTCTAACCAGTGCTCACATTACAGACTCGCAACAACCATTTGAGATCGAGACAGATGCCTCTGACTATGCTATTGGGGTAGTTCTTACTCAACAGGGGCATCCAGTGGCATATCACAGTGAGACACTGTCTGACACAGTCCGCAAGTATCCCACTTATGAAAAAGAAATGTATTCCATTGTGCAGGCATGCTGCCAATGGAAGCATTACATTTTGGGGAAGGAAATGGTCATCCACACATACCACCAACCCCTAAAGTTCATGCAGACATAAGGGAATTTTCAAAATGATCACCATCATAAGTGGTCCACATATCTGTAACAATTTCATTTGAACATCAAGTATAAGAAGGGCAACACCAATAATGTTGCAAACTACCTTAGCCAACCACTGATTGTGGTGCTAACCATCATTCTCAACACTTTTGGGCACGATACTTCTAATTGGCCACTTCTCTACAAGAGCGATCTAGAATTCGGGCACACATACAAGACACTCTTGGAGGGTATGCAAGTTCAGAATTTTCACCTCCAGGATGCACTGCTATGTCACCTGTGACACCTTTGTTTTCCTTCAAGCAAGCGTGACAAGATGATTTGGGAAGCACACTACAGTTGAGTCGCTGGGCATTTTGGGGTCGAGAAAACAGTGGCAGTATTGTAGAATTATTTCTATGGTTGAACCTTCGATAGGATGTTGGGAAGTACATCAGATCCTGCACTTATTGCTCCATTGCCAAATTGACCATCAAGAAGCAAGGCCTCTATACTTCGTCACCTATCCCTAGTCAACCTTCAGAATCCATCTCCATGGATTACATGTCGAGCCTTACTTCTACTAAGCATGGAAACGACTGTGTTTTCATGATCATCGATAGATTCTCGAAGATGGCCATTACGTCAGCCCGCAAGAATAATATCACAGTTGAAGCTACTGCTAAACTCTTCTTTGAACGAGTGTGGGTGCACTTTGGGATCCCACAGTCTATCATCTCATATTGGGACAACAAGTTCCTCAACACACTTTGGTCCAGCCTCTGGTCAATGCTGGACACCAAGCTCACCAAGTCCACAACTTTCCATCCCCAAACTAATGGCCAGACAGAGGTCATCAATAGGATGATTGTTCACATTCTACATATGTACAATTCAAAGCATCCACTCACATGGGATCAGATCCTTCCCTATGTACAACATAGTTATAACCGGGCTCTCAACAACTCAACAAGCCACAACCCCTTTCAGGTGGGCCTAAGGTTCCAGCCACTATGTCCCATTGATGCATCCATGCCATTTGTGGCTACTCAGGTTGATTCAGCTCATGTACAGTCTGAAGCTGACAAAGAAAAAAGCTTCATTGAGCACATTCAGCACATCTGCTAGCATGTTCATGATATATTGGACAAAGCCAATGCTAAGTGCAAGAACCGACATGATCAACATCGGGTGCCACACCAATTCTAGGTGGGTGACAAAGTGTGGCTACATTTGCAGAAGGAGTGCCTCGCTAGACCCCACCGCAAGCTTCGCCTATTCCGATATGGGTCGTACACCATCACTAAGGTTGTAGGGAACAATGTATTTTAGCTCATTATTCCACCATTCCTTGGTCTGCACCTAGTATTCAATTTGGACTGCCCTTCGCCCTATTTCCCACCTCTACTGGACACCTCTGACATTGCAGAACAGCTCACACCAACAGAGTTAAACCCAAACTGCATGGAATAGGCCATGATAGATTGTATCATGGACATGTAAATCAAGAACACTTTCCAGCATAATATCCAATTGTATCGGGTTGTCAAAGTTGGCCATCTCCTACACCAAGGCAAGTGGTTCACTAGGGACTAGTTCAACAGAATTTTCCTCGTCTCATGGAGGAACTCAATGCAATGGGCACCATTGCTTCATAATGGGGGAGGAATGATCCAAGTGGATATTGGTGGCCACCTGGCTATTCCACATGGGGCCTCACCGTTGTTTCTTTCAGCTTTTTAGGTTCCTTAATTATAGCACAGTTTACTATTTTTAGCAGTTTTTCAAGTCATGAACTTCCAGAGTCGTTTTGAGGCCCTAAACGACGTTTTTTGGGAATCAAACATTTGTAGTTAGTATTTTTACTCCTCAAATAGATCTTTCTAACGATGTATCATGTGCGTAAAATGGAGATAGTATGCCGAAGTTACGACCCAGGGAAATTAATGTACCAATTTACCTCGACAGGGTCCATATTCTAGTGTTTCATCTCCTAGGGTTAGGTTTTTGGATGTTTAAGGTTTTCCATTACTTCTCAATAATATATAGGCCTTCAAGCCTCATTGTAACATATATTTCAAAGGTCTGTAGCCACCACATCTCTGCTCATAGATAAGATACCAGTGCCTTAGCTAGTTTATTTCCATTCTGTCTGTAAAACAATTTCAGTTCTTTGATATTAATGAAATGGAGTGTTATTTCCACTGAATTTTTATATTTATGGTTATATGTGTATTTTTTTGTGTTCCCACATAAATCCGGATCACATATTTTACAAATTTTTCTATGCCAAAGTGTTTTATGTTTTTTCCAATATCCAATATTGGTATGAGGATCTTGGAAATTTATTCTTTATCTTTGCACTATTTATTTTCCTTTTAAATTGAAAACAATATAATATAAAGAATTAATAATTTTAATATTCTAGTTTAAAATTAATTCTTTTCATATATTCTCTTTAAAATTCGTTAATATAATGCATTTAACCATTTTAATATCATATAGGGCATCTTCCTCCACTATCTCGCAATATTTTACATACATAGTAAACTACATCTCTAGCGAAACTTCATTTGAGTTTTGAATGAATATTTCTAATATTTAAAGTAGTGATAATGAATCTCTCATATTCCTAACTAAGTTATTTCCTTGAAACCATCCTCTAACTTGTCTTTATATGAATACAAAAAATACTAGGTGATAAGCAACAACCTTTCTTAACCTGTAGTATGAAAATTATTTTCATTTAGGCATCCCTCTAAACTCCTAAATTTGAAAATACTTTCTTGTATAGTCCTATTATATTATTATTGTAAATCTCAACACAATGGGAACCACAATATATTCTACCCTCTTCTAGAGGAAATTTAATAAGCCAATTTATTAAAATGTTTTTGAAAATTAATAAGGCAATTTATTAGATATTAACCTTGTCGTTTTTATGATGTTAACTACAATCCTAAGAACAATTAAGTAGTCTAATGTGAAATGATAACCTAAAAACATCACTTGCTCCTTAGCTCTCTTGTAATGACTTTCGAGCCATGAGTTAATAATATTCTCCTACATAAATCCACATAACTTATTTAATAGAGGGATTTTTGTTTTTTGTTTTGTTTTGTTTCTTTTACACATGGAAAATACCTTTATATACCATAAGAGGAATATACATGTTCCGAGGAACTATCCATTTTAAGAAACAAGGCTCAAAGCCATTATAGCAAATCTTATCATGTCACTGGCCCTAATTGAACTTGGGTGGGGAGGGTCCTAATCATTCCTCCCAATGACTGGAAATAAACCCAATTGGCACTATATAAAAAAATCTTATCATAATTGTCTTATAATTTGGAACGAATATTATATTATTTTAAAAAAATAGATCTTTTCTTCCAAAGCTCAGAAAATCCTTCACTAACTACTAGGTTTTGAATGAGAAGAATAAGAATAACTCTTCCAATCTTTAAAATGTGAAGTTAATAACTTCAAATGTCTTTAGATTTCCCTTCAACACACTTAACTTTAAACTCAATGTCTATTATAGTGAAAATATTATTTTAATGATTTGGTTTTTAACTAAAGAATTAAAGGATTCATAAATACTTTTTAGACACGCACTTTGTTCACTCATAGCAATATTATAATTCTCTTTAGCCTTCTAAGTTAATATGTTTCTCCAAGTATCTTTTTTTACAAGTTCATATCTGTCAATGCGATTTTTCTTATTCTTCTTTATGTACTTATGTTTCTTTCTTTTGATAATAGTTTCTACTCTTTTATTTCAATAGTAATTAGAGATTTATCTATGAAATATCTACTATTTAGGATTATAAATATTTATGATATCAAAGATTAGTTAAATGGTTTTTTTAAGAGACATATAAAGAACATTACTTGTTTGTGCAAGTTAAAAACATCAATGTAAAGTTATGATACAAATCTTTAATATTGTTATTAAGGAGGAGGTTGGAATTTTGATTTTATGAAAATTTAGGTGGCTTAAGTATCTATTAAAATCTTCTTCATTGAATTAAGTATGTAAATCTATGTTTTAGTTATGAAAATACATAGGTATGTGATCGAAATCAAGTTTGTGATTTTCTAAAATTTAAATTTTAATACTTTTTTTTGTAAGTTGAGTAGGACCTTTCATTCATTCATAATTCAAGCAATTTACATCATGATAAACATTTTGTGGCCTCAACCTTCCCATTGGGAAACCAATCCTATTGGCCATCGAAAAGCGTTATAGGCCATCCAAAATTTGAAGTCTTTAAGTCTATAAAATTTGGCCTCGTAGGCCTTAATGTCTAAAATCCAAAAGATGCTTCTCAAACTAACTATAGTACTAGTAATCAACATGGATAGAATACAAAAACTCAAAAAAATGGTAGAAAATCATTCAAAAATTAGTGCTTAGAGGACTCAACCGTGGTAGGATATTTTTCACTAGATCTTGGAATCTCAGAGTAGTGAGGGCACTGGAGGTGCTTCTCGATTTGTCCTAACTGGACATTCTGTTGATGGATATGGAATTGGGCCAACTGGAAGCCTTTCTGTATCTCCTACAGATTAGGATCAATTTTAATATATTCAGGGGTATGCATAATAGCTCTTGCCACGATATTATTCATCATCCAGTAAAGGTGGATGGTTTTCTTTTATTGAGTAACCCTGCCACGATTATGGCCTAGGTCTGGAACCAACATCTCCCAGTCCTCTTCTTGCACCTCCTCATCTGCCTGGTGGTTTAGTTCTATCTCCCACCCTACTATCAGTCGTCTTACATGTTTTGGTGTTCCATTAATATAATCATGTGCAACATCACTATTCTGTTGGGCCTGATATTTTTGGCCAACCTTCTTAGGCGGTTATGAGGAGGATTCCCCTCTCTTTACCTGGGATACTTTCTTCCAATTCCACTTGTGGCCTTCCATGTCCATATCACCTTTCACTGATTTTTCCTGGGTCATCTCTAACATGGTCACCTAAATTACAGGGGAGTCATTGAACCAAAATCATGGCCAAGCAGCCACCCACACCACTGCGAATGGGTCGCCTCTCGTGTTAATGGCACTTGAGACAGTAATCAATAACATAAACATAGTATATATAATGTTAGCCCCATGGTGGTGACAAATATAACAAAGTGAAACACCCAGCTTCCATTGGTGCTTCTCTCCCTTTGCCACCACCTTATCCTGAAACATGTCATGGAGTAAAAAACCTCTCAAATGAGTCATGGTTCTCCTAGAGAAAGAACCCTTGACTGTCCCTATAGGTGACCTTCCAAATTGATACAGAACAACTGTATTTGAGACCAAAGGGTGAAAACCTGAAGTTGGGAAACACTTTTTGGCGGATGGCCAAAATTTGGGTGAAATATTTAATTTCTCATTCGAGAAAATCATCAGCTCAATTTCTCAACCGAGTTTTTAGAACTATCATCTGAGATATTTTATAATTTTTCGTCCGAGAGTTAGATTGGGCTTGACCGGAGTTAAACTACTCTTAGACGAGATTTAAGTATTTTCTTGTCCGAGAGTTTTATTGACATAAACTCTTGGGTTTAATGATTTATACAACTCTCGGCCTAGAGTTATTTTAACTCTTATCTGAGAGTTTAGATTCTCTTATATAGTATATGTGCCTCTTCGATAATATCAGAGTGAGAAAAACCAGAGCATTTTATCAATGCAAGAACAAAGACAATACGTAATTTTTAATTTATTTATCAATATTTTTGTGATAAAAATTCAAATATATTCATTTCTCAATATTTTTGATATACAAAGTCAAATAATCCTCCATGTGAAATAATGCCCCATAAACTCGTTTGGATTTTATTAGCATATATAATGGAACTTCGATAATATTTTAGTTTTCGTGTTGGAATCGTAAGGATAGAAGTCAAAAGAGAATCATCGAATATTGATGCAAATAAAAAAAATCAGCGCCTTGTAAAGAGAACAAAACTAAAAATAGATGCCCAGAATTTAGCTACACTTTTGGCTGGAACATCCCTCGAAGGGAGGGTGGGTTATTAAATATTGATAGAAATAAAACACCTCGAAGCTTGGGAAAGAAAAATCAGAATTAAACAAACACATATCGTGATCTAAGAAGTGGTCGAGATGGATGTGCTATTGATTTGATTTGATTTAGGATTTGGTTGGGTTTGGAGATAAAACGATCTGGAATTACCATGACATAGTAAATTTGAAAGTTGAGAGGGCCTATGGAAACATCCATACCCTTCATACCTTCCTTCCAACCCACAAAGGCGAAAGAAGCAAATTCCTATTCGCTGAAGTAAAATTTCATACAAGACTTAGATATACTCATAAGTAATTAATTAAAAATAGAATAAATTCCTTCCAAAATTCTCGCCATACGAACAGGAAACAACCAAAGTTAGTTGCATCCTTCCATAGAAAGAGACCAAAGAATTACAGAAAATATGCATAGTTTTAGGAATTTGATGGCAGGGATGGGGAAGAAGAAGAGAAACATAACCTTTACCCTTCACCCTGGAGCTGTCGCATGTTCCCTCCTTCTGGTCGAGCTTTCTTGTAGACCTTTCACCCGGAAAGATGTCCAAGGTCTATCTTCCATGTTAAATAACAATGAATATACACAAGAATGTAGAGATAGTAAATCAAAGCTACACCTCCTAGAGTCTACTCTCCCAGCACGAGTTGTCGTCATTTACGTCCAAACGCACGTGACCTTCTTTCCCATCATACCCACTCCACTTTCCACGGACCTGACATGGCCACCTACTCACATTAAACATGATTAATTCCTTAATAAATGTCTCGAGTGGGACTGTGGGTTGGATCGCACCCTAATCGGGATTCAATTCTATTGAAAACTATGGAACTTTGTCCTCTCACTAATCATTATCCATAATTCTGGTCAGCAGTTCAAGGCCTTTAGGAGGGTAATTATCCCATTTTTCTTCCAAGGTTGACCCCATATGAGCACACCCCCAATTAGCAAGAAATTCAACATCTTTGTTTCCATTTCTAAGGACATGCACTGAAATGATGTACTCAAAGCCAAGTAGAAGATTGTTTTCTTCCTAGACAATACTAGTTTTTTGCCAACTTTGGCTCAACTTTTCCCAATTTTCTCCTTGATTGAGAATTTTGAGCGTGCCTATAACCAGAGTCGAGTCACCTTTCAATACTAGCTTCCTGAATCCCAATCATATAGCAATGATGAGACCTTGCTTGACCGCATTAAACTCAGCTTTGTTGTTGCTCGCATATACACAGTCCACTGCATACACATATAACATCTGGCCCATGTGATCTCGAAATATCTCCCCAAATGATGCATCTCCAGGGTTACCCTAAAAAATCCTAGAGGAGGAACTTAAAACTTAGAAGGACATGACTTCAGGGGGTTGGGAGCTTCCAAGATGTAGGATCTAGCATTTGTGGAGCCAAATTTAAGGTAGTAAGGATACCGTATTGATGCGGCACAACTTGCCAATCCTTAAGATGCCATTTCTCAGCTAGAATTGTTTCACGGATATTATAGTATGATCACTTCCCACACAGATGATTGAGAGAGTCTATGACATTTGAAGATCCTACGGTTCCTTTCCTTCCAGAGATCTCAAAGGAGGAATCCAATACTGATATTCCATGATCTATTAAAGATATGGATCGAAAATATCCCATCTTGCCACATCTCAAGAGTGGACTTTATACTAGTAATGTCTCTATCCATATGACAAAAAAGCTTTACCATGGTTTTCCACAGGTGTTCCGCGAATGGGAAAAGGTTTACAAGTGCTCCTTGTCTTCAATGTAAGACTCACACATGCAACATTGTGAGGGTCCTTGGAGTCCTCTTTTCTGAAGCTTATCCCATGTAAGAATCCTTTGTTGACATACTAACCAGAGAAATTGAATGACTTTCAACCAATACTGGCTTGTCCATAATTTCTTCCAAATTGGGTCGTCGTGTTCTGGAGGTTCTTCCGTGGCTAGTTTATAAGCTTCTTTAAAGGTAAACATACCCTTGGATGTATAGCCCCATCTCAAAATATCATTTCCTTCTACTGCTTCCAATTTTCTGGATTGGAGTTCTCGATCCAAAACTGTCCATTGTTCCAAATTTGGGGGATTAGGTCAATCTTGTTTCTCTTTCCATTGTCCCCAACCATTTCTCAGAGAATGTTTCCAAAATTGTTCAAAAATGGTGAAATTCACGCTATTTGTGTATAAGAGAATATCCGTAAGATTGGGGCAGCTAAAGAGTTTGGCTCTCTACTGCCAATAATCTTTCCAGAAGATTTCATGTCTTCCATCCTGTATTTCCCAGAAGGTATAAGTTCGAATAAGGTTTCTATTAGTCTAAGAAATATTCTATATTGAAGACCCTTTCGGATTTAAATGAGTTCTTAATATGCCTTCAGGTGTAAAGGGAATTTGATATTTGTGAGTCCAAATAATTTTCCATATATCTTGACCCCCTTGAATCCATCTCCACCAAATTTTGGCTCCCAATACCTTATTCAAAACAAAGGGTTCTCGGAGCCCTAGTCCCCTTACCAACTTGGGTTTAGTAAATTTTTCCCAGGAGACTAAAGCCCATTTTTAGGTCTCTTGGGCTCCTCTCCACATTTTTTTTTGCAAATATCCACCATTTTATAAAAGGCAGATTTGGGGGCAATTAATCCAGAGAGTTGATAGATCGACACGGACTAGAGAACCACTTTTATAAGAACCACTCTACTAGAAATATTAAGGGTTTGAAAAAACCAAGATTGAAGACAGGATTTGATGTGATCCAGGAGGTTCTTCCAACAAGGCATTTTGAGAGAATTCATGATCAATGGGACGCCCAAATACTTAGCTGGTAAGGATCCAAGAATAAACCCTATGGTTATGGAAAGAAAGGATTGGTTAGAAATCAGGGTATTGAAGAAGTAAATATTGGAGTTGTCAGAGTTGGTCAGAGTACCTGAGGCTTACATAAATTCAGAGATAATCGACTAAATATTTCTAGATTCCTAGAGGGTAACTTGATAGAACAACATGATATCATCCACAAATTGTTGATGAGTAAGAGGGAGGTCATTGCCCAAGGTTTGAATGCCTCAAAGAGAGCCCGAGAGGACTGCTGATTTGATATATTGGCCAAGACCTTCCATAGTGAGGATGAAAAGGAAGGGGGATAAGGGGTCTCCCTACCTCAATCCTCTAGAAGGGTTAAAATTTTGATGCAGGATCCCGTTGAGAAGAATAGAAAAGACAGGGGTAGAGATGAGGGAGGATACCCAATAAATCCAACGAGAATCGAACCCAAAGGCTATCAAAAAATTGAGAAGATAATGCTAGCTAATACGGTCATAGGCTTTAGGAAGATCCAACTTTACAAGAATTCCTTTAGACTTGAGATGTTTAAGGAAATGAATAACTTCTTGAGAGGTGATAATCCCATCCAAAATCTGATGACCTTGAACAAAACCAATGTGTTCCAGGGAGATTAGAGCTGGAAGTAAAGGTTTCAACCTATTGACCATAATCGTGGAAATAATTTTATAAATGGCATTACATAAGGCGATCGAATGGAAACCTTGTGGTTCATCCAACTAAGATGATTTAAGAATTAAAGCTAGAAACACCGAGTTAAGGGAATTATTTCCCTGTTTGGATCGACGTGATTCTTCCACAACCTCAAGGATGTATGGTCCCATAAAGTGCCAAGTTGCTTGGAAAAATTCTGCAGTGAAGCCATCTGTGCCTAGTGCTTTATTTTGGGCCAACCCCTTAACCACTTCCTCGACTTCATCCAAGGTAATAATCCTTATTAGTGCCATATTTTGGTCTCTACTCATAAGACGAGGGATGTGTCAAGTAATGTGTTGAATTTCATCTGATATGTCCTGATCTTATTCAGAGAGAAGGGTATGGAAACATTATGTCAGGAGATACTCCATTTCCTTGTGTTGAACCAACATGTTTCATGTTGAGTCCTTTAGGGAATAGATTCAATTCTGTTGGCGATGTTGGATCATAACATTGTGGAAGAATCGAATGTTTCTTTCTCCTTATTTGAGCCACTGGACCCTATATTTTTTCTTCCAGAGAATTTCTTCTTATTTTATTTTTTCTTCAATTTGAGTTAGGGTTCTACCCTCTTCGAGAGTGAGAGGAATTTCTCTTTCTTCATTTATTTCCTTTTTTTTATCCATTTAATGTGCTCCTGTAGATGGAATTTCTCTTTCATAATAATCCCAAACTCTGTTTTATTCCAATTTTTAATTTTCTTTTTCAACTCTTTCAATCTAAGTTGGAAAGTGTGCATTTGGTTTATGCCCCAGACTAAGGAAGATTTCCACCAACTTTCTAGTATACTCAGAAAGGACTGGTCTCAAAGCTAGAAAGCCTCAAATCAGAAGGGTCAGTTTATGGGAGCCACCTTGAGGTGCATTTCTAAGCGGATTGGCCAGTGATATGATCCCAAGCAGGGAAGGATTGAGGCCTCAAGAAATATATCTCTACTGATGATGCCTTTTGATATGAGGAACCAGTCCAACTGTGAAGCGATCTGGTGTGGTACTCCTCTTCGGTTGTTCCATGTATATATACCACTCATGGTAGGGATGTCAACCAGATTCAGATATGATATTAGATCTCTGAAACATTCCATATCTTGATCTTGGTGCTTGATCCCTACTCTTTTTTCCTCCAGGGATGTATGGAGGTTGAAGTCACCCCCTACAATCCATAGATTGTTTGGACAAGCAGCTCAAAAATTTCTTAGATTCTGGAGGAAGGAGGATTTTTCTCCTGGAATGTGAGGCCCATAGACGTTTGAAAGCATTGCCTAGTCCTGAGTTCCTATATGCCATAAGTAGCCATATATAATATTGGGGATGCTCATCCTATTATCAAAAAGAATTTATGAGGGGTTCCAGAGGTTTCCAAGACCGCCTGCACTTCCTCTTGTATCTTCTGACATCACTTCACACACTAGCTGGGTATTTCTAATCATTGCTTTTAGTTTTTCCTCTGACACCTTTGTTTCCTAAAGAAATAGGACACTAGGCTTGTCTTTGCTCAATATTTCATTCAAATACCTATGTTTACCTCGACTATTCAGTCTTCTTACATTACAGGAGAGTATTATCATTGAGAAGGCTTATTTAGTTGGTTAAATACCGTCGAAAACAGTATGACCCTGCCTGAGTTCACCAACAATTCACCCACCATCTGTATGGATTCTTGTAAGTTATTTCTACCATGTTTTCCCCCCGTTTACCTTATCCTCCTAGATCCTGAGCACTTCTTGCTTGAGAACTAAGGGGGTCAGGCAGCTCTAACGACTTTTGGGACTGTTTGGCTTGATATTGTTGGAATGTCACCCCGTATAGCTTTTTTATTCCTCGGGGATGAATATTTCATCCAGGTTGCACCATTCATGCAAAGTCTCTTGAGGACTTTCTCCTCCATGCTAAAGTGTTCATTAGTCCCATCAATCTCCATGTTGTTCTGATCTAGGGCTATTTTTGTTCCTTCTTGGTCCTTTGTTTCATCTTGTGCCTTCCTCTTTGCCGCAGGGCTTGTTTTCAGAATTACCCTCATCTCCACCTCCTTTCCTTTTGTTGTTTCTCTTGAGCTTCCCCCCTCCTCCTGTAGGACTCCAAACCTATTGAAATTATTTGGATTTTTCCGCTTTTGAGTAGCTTTATTTACCAGCGGGGTTTTTGAGGGTCACTTCTTGTAAGAGACCTCCTGAAAACCTTCGTTTTCCTCTTGCATCAGTGCTGCCTCTTTTGGTTATGTCTACTCCATTATGTCCTCCTGTTTCAGAGGGCAAGCCTTGTATAAGTGTCCATATTCATGAAATTACTTACACTGGAATGGGATATGCTTGTAGTCCAGTGGTTGTTGTTGTACTTTGTCTTAGTACTCAAGATCAACTGACTCCGGTAACAGTTCTGTGATATTAATATAGACATAGATATGAGCATAGGACATGTATCTTCCTCATCTGGTAGAGTCTACCACTTTAAAAATTCTGCCAATGGAATTTCCTATTCCTTCCAAAATTTTAGGATCCCAGAAGTCCATTGGTAGAGCAAAAAGGCGTACAGAAACTGGGGCTACCATAAATTGTTCTTGGTCTGGGTTGTAAAACTCCTCCCAGAAGCACATAAAAATTCCAACATTGTAGTAGAAATAGGGTCCATTTTCAAAAATTCTCTCTTTGTCCTCCAGGTTCATGAAGATGATTGTAAAAAAAAAATTGAGCTCCCAGTTTAAGATCAATATGGCCCTTTGGTTTCCATTTCAGCTGGATCATTTGATTAAATCTTATCCTGAGGACCATATACCTATAAATTTTCATATCAATGCATGATCCTTCATGCATTTCCTGTAATTCTCAAGTTTGTTGGCATGAATTACAAATCTGGGTTTCTTTGCAGCTCGTGGGAGGCATTTCCCTGTGAGGTGATTCTGCCATTGAGCTCCCAAGACCAATTCTCCGTGTTGGGGTTCCTGTGTTTTGGCTATATTGGAAAAACCAAAAGACAAGACAACATCAGAACTGCTTTGGGATCCTAGGATCTAGCCCTCCTAGATCCAGAGAGGGATTTCTCTATAACTGTAAATATTGATATATCTTTAAGGTCGGTTTATGGTATTAGGCTAGGTATAGAGCACAAGGGTTTGTTTTGTTTGTTTGGTTGGAGATCATTAACTGAGAAGGTTATGTGAAGTGAAAAAGGAACTAAGTAGTATGATGTTTCAGCATGGGAAGATAGGTTAAGGAAAGCATCAGTCCATTAGGCTATGGAGTCATAAAAGGGTTTACCTGCATGTTGGAACACCTAAGCCTACATGGGTAGGTGTGGAATGTGAAAATTCACAATGGAGTCCAAGTGACCTTGGAATATGAAACCAAGAGTCACACCATTGTGCTATAAATGTACATCTTTGTATAATGGAAAATAAGAAAGCCTCACGCTTATCTTTCATTGTGTGTTGAGTCTCTTGTGTGTGTGTTTATCTTTCTCATACACCATGTTTGTGTTCAACATGGTGCTTAACATGGTATCAGAGCGGGCGATTGCTGGCCTTGCTCCACTTTGAGTGAGCCATTTGTGTTTATGGCCTGTGCATATCTGTAAAATTCTTGACATTTTTGCAGCATTTAGAGAGTTTTTGCAGCAGACATTTTTCTGGATTCGGCATTTGTTTTGAAGAGGAACAGCATTCAAAATCCTTGGCAGCATTCAGAAATTGGTTTGGAGACGCAGCCTTGTGCATCTGAAGGTTTTCTCACTGCTTATTTTTCCATTGAAAAATCTCGCATTTTAAATTCTGCACCATATTGAGCTGCTGGAAAATAGTTTAAAGAGGGTTTTTGAAGAAATTTCTGGGCTTTTACTAGAAATATTTCTGAGTTTTCATTAGAAAATTTCTGAGATTTCTGAGTTTTCTGCAAATCTCTAACTCTGCAAATTCTCCAATTTTCTACTGCTATATGGCCCTCTGCAATTTTTTGAAGAAAAGTTCTGAGTTTTTGAAGAAATTTTTTTTATTTTTCTCTGCAATTTCTGAAGTTCTACTGTTGTACATTTTTAAAATTCCTGCAAGAAGAAAAAAATTCTGCTCCTCCTCTCTGCTGTTATTTAAAAAAAAAAAAAAAACTCTGCAACTAACTCTTGCGCCCACGCCCTCACAACTCAACGGCGCCTTCCCTACCCACACTACCTTCCGCTCACAGTACTCCCTATCGCTCTGCATACAACATTCCATTCGACTCCCTTCAACACATCTCACAACGCCCTCCTCTCAACTCCTTACACAGCTGCTCTCCCACGCACTGCTCGAGCTTCACACTAATTCACAACTGCTCTCACGCTTGCTCTCCATACGCCGGCCCCTCCCTTACGCACTGCTATACTCTGCGCCCTTCCAAACTCTGCATACCCCCGCTCGCTGCGTTTTACTCACGTCCCTCCATTATCACATGCAGCCCCAACTTCACGTTTCCCAACCTTGCTATACACCCACCACTTCTGCTTTATACGCCCTCACCCACAAGTCCCGCTCATCCCTCATACACTGTCGCCCTTCCCTCTCATACACAGATTCCTCCCCCAACTTTTAATTTCGTTTTTTAAATTTTTAAATTTCCCCTTTCATATAATACCCCTCCCTCTAAATTTTAATATACGCCCCTTTTAACACACTCACCTACCCACTCCTATCCTTCTCCAACGTGCCTCCATACCCCTTATCCATTAATAACCACCCCCCCCCCCCTCCTTTTTAAATTCATTAATAAATTTTTTAATAACCCCACTCACCCATTTAAATCGATTTTTATATTTTCCCACTTAATTTAATAGTCCCCATTTAATTTAATAAACCCCTTCCCATTTTAATAATCCCCTTCCCATTTTTTATTTAATAAACCCCCATATAATACCCACCCCCTATCCCTTTTTTAATAATTCTCTTTTTAATTAACATTTCCTTTAAATTTCACACCCCATTTTTAATTATTCCCTTTTTTTAATTAATTTTTAATTATAAAAAAAAAAATTAAAAAAAAAACAGCAGAGAGAGAGAGGAAGGAGACAGAAATGAACAGTGGAAATGAAGGAAATGACATGTGAGCAGATGGACTGAATATTGCAGATTTGACATTGTGTGATTTTTGGTATAAGAGGGTGATTTTTTGAAGAAATTGACATTTGAAGACAAGTTTGCCATCATTGAAAACAGCTCTTTGAAGGAAAAATTCAGCCGCCTTAAAGACTTCTTGCACATATGTTTTCAGCTGCACATTTACAAAATATTTTTGCAGAGATATTGACATTGTATTCAGTAAATTTGAGTTGTTGGATTGCTGATTGACCTCCATCATTTGAGGAACAGATTTTGTACTTTGAAATTTTTTTAGAGTCATTTGTATTTCTTGTTGCATCACATTGTAAACGGGTGCATTTTCGGTTGAAGCCGACACCCTTTCATTTGTTTTTGAGCCTAAGTTGTCAAAATGGATAAAATAAATCAGGCATTAATGTTGTTGAATAACCTCATTCATTCAAATGTTGATGATGTGATAAAAATGAGCAAGGATGATCTTTGTAACATTCAAATTTGTTTACAAGATGCACAAGAAAATATTGAGTTTTTGCAGTTGGAATCTCAGCTCCAACAAGACGAACTTCAGCAAAAGAGTCACCATTTTGAACCTGATTCTGTTCAGAATATTGTGAAGGAATCTCATCAGAAGAAAGAAGATAAAGTTGCAGTTGATTCCAATTCAGTTCCTTGTTCAAGAGAATATGTATATGCAGATGCAGCAGCTCAGCCTGAACTTCCTAAGCCCATAATCAGACCTTGGGAAGAGCTTGTCCACAACATGCACCGAATTGGTCTTGGATATGATAAGGATGTGCCCTTTCATATTCCAGACTACACCAAGCCCATCATATTTCAGAGTGCCGGATTCCTATATGACAGTTCACCTGCAGCTGTTCCAGATCCTGTTCCGCTTCCACAACAAATTGTGAAATGCCAACACTGTGATCAAGTTGGCCATATGAAAGATCACTGTTTTGATCTTCATCCATGCAAGCATTGTGGTCGGAACAACCATTCTTCACACAAATGCTTCAGAAACAAGCCTCAGCCTCCTGCAAGAACCAAGATTCATCTTGGATGGATCGCTTCTTGGCAATGGGCATCAGCAGCGAAGAAGATGTTTAAGTCGCATGTCAGAACATGTTCAAGAATATTGAGAAAACTTGCAGTTGAGTTTTCGCCATCATCTCACCTTGTCCCTGACAGTGGGGAAAATGGTGGTCATGTACAAGCTTCGACATCAGATCAAGCGAGCCTGAGCCACAATCTCTCATTCCATGTTCAGAGTTGTAGCCAGTAGTTCAAGCGAGCCTGAGCCACAATTCGTCATTCCGGATTCAGAGATGTAGCCAGAGACACGGATGCCAATGAGCATGTCTTCGGTTGGTGGACAACCTTAAACCATCATCTTTGGTTGGTGGATAACCTAAAACCATCACAGGTAGTAGACCTCCCTTCTTTTAGGTCGAAGGTCTCCCTTTCATATATGAGGAATACTTCCTCTTGCAGAAACCTTCAGCTTCTTGCCAGCATTGGTTGAGTTCCAGGAAATGCTTCAAGCATTCCAGAGTTGTTGGTAATCCTAAAACCATCACAGGTAGTAGACCTCCCTTCTTTTAGGTTGAAGGTATCCCTTTTTTATGAGGGACAATTCCTCTAGCAGAAGCTTTCAGCTTCTTGCCAGTTTTGGAAGAGTTTCGAGAACTGCAACAAGTATTGTGTTCCAGTGTTGGTGGTCATCCTTAAACCACCTCTTTTTTGGAAAATATGAAAGCCTCACGCTTATCTTTCATTGTGTGTTGAGTCTCTTGTGTGTGTGTTTATCTTTCTCATACACCATGTCTGTGTTCAACATGGTGTTTAACACTGCACAATAACTATCCAAGGGTTTCCATAGGGAAAGTCATCTATACCAAAGGATCTCTTTAGATAGATGGTGAGATGGAACATTAAGAAGTGAGGTGAAAGAAAGAAACCAAAGCACAGCCTAAGTTCGGGTAAGGACTTTTAACCAATCCTGCTTTGACATACTTTCAAAGGAAACTCTCAGTAAAGACACAAAGGGTAGCTTAAGATCATGTAAGGACTTTTAACCTAACCTACTTTCAGCATACTCTCAAGGGAAACAATCCATTAGTCCTCATAACCACTTTCAGACAGTAGAAAACATTTAATATTAACACAGAGCAAGGCCTAAGATCAGAGAAAGACTTTTAACCTTCTTTTCTTTTGACACCAATTCAAAGGGAAACTTTCAAGACAAACTGTTGGAGAAAAACTAGAGGACAGGGCTAACCATAGACTTCCCTAGCTCAATATTTACTTAGCATGCAATGAAAATATCTTTCAAGAACAATGTTTCAAGTTGTACTCAGCAAGACATGGGCTCACCAACATTTCTTGACTAGTTATACTCTATAGAATTATCCTTAAAATACACAATCAGAGGAAAACATAAAGATAAAGCCTATCAATGAGATTTAGGGTACTTCCAATAGTATGTCCTAATATATACCTATTGTTCTTTATCAGAGAATAGTGGACAGTATGTAAAACGTGAAAGGAGACAATTACAGTAAGGAAAACATCACCAATAATATAGACCAGGATCCTATGAATCTGCTTGTTCAATTGATGTGCAAAACCAGTCACATACTTTGATTCTAGTGGCTTTTTACAGTCCAAACTTCTCTTCCTAGCCTAGTATATTACAAACTACTCAACTACTTACCCTCAATAATAGTTCAAATAGTCAATAAACTCCCAACCCTTTACAATGAATCTTCAATGAGTACTTATAGGTGAATGAGGAGGTGGAGTGGTAGATATGAACTTAAATGATTCATTAAGACAGAGGGGAGGAAGTATTCGAATGCCCACTCTACATAATGGCTTTGCATTAACTGTTGGTACCCTTTAGGTTGGTTAAGAAGTCTTTTTTTAGGTTGACAGTAACTTCAAGTATGTTTCTTTGAAGTACTCTCTGGCTGTTGATACTCTGTTTTGTCTTCTGAGATAAGTAAGGTGGATAGTTTGGCTTGCAAGTCTTCCATGCCTTCATAACTACTATCCTGACAGTTCTAGGAATTTATGTCAGTGTAATAACTACTAGGATGCTTGGTAGAGTGTAGAATAGATCGTGTGAGTTGTTCCTTCCTTTGGAGAAAGAATGCTCTGTTGATTATCAGATAACTAATGCTTTCAATTACTAGTATGACTTGTTTATATTTATGATCTGAGCTTTATTAACTTTTCTTCATTGTCCTTAGCTGCATATTTGATACGTAAATCTTCAATATCATGCACTAATCCTTCCAATCTTCTTCTGATACTCTTTAAACTTCTGTTGACCTGTGTTTGTAAATATACAGGTTACAGGGGCACTAGAGGGTTTATGTTAGGGTCAATAACACCAATCTTCGATGAAGCATGCTACTAAACCCTCTCAGTGATTTCTTCCTCTGCGATCTTCGGCTCTGTGATAGTATTTCTGTGCTATGTGTCACCATGACTGTGACTGTGGAGACAGTATAAATTCATCACCCTTTGAAACCTGCAAAAAGAAATGATAACACGTTATAAAAAACCTGCAGGAGTGGGAATGACTGCTTTAGAGGCTCGTGAGGATGGAGGAGTAGTGAGGAATAATGTGGATGCAGCAGCTAAAGGGTCATAATCATGACGGAAGGCGAAACCAGGTTTAACATTTGAATTTAGCGGAAAATTGGAGAAGGGTGGTTTTCGGAAAACCATTAGTGGTTTTCATGCAGCGTTTGGGGGGGTAGGCAGTATTAACTTTTGGAACGCGATTCCATTCATCGCTCGACATGTGGAAAATTGAAACTGCTTATATCGCGAGGAAGTAGCACACTACGGGGGAGGCTCAAAAATTATGTGAAATGATGCGCTGGCCATCAGATCTTCAGGACAAAGATCTACGGCTGTAGGAGAGCGTGACGGAAGCTAAGGTGCACGGGTGGAACATATGGTGGGGCCCAGTGACGTATGAAGTTTGTCATGTGGTGGACGAGTTCAATGGGTGGAGCGCGACGCAATCTCGATCGTTGGTTCTTGTGGATTCAATGGTCCAGATTCGTTTAAAATCGTAATGTCGGGGAATTGAAAAAAAAACGAAAAGTAAGGTTATGACGGGGATTTTTGGCCCCTTAGTGCCCGATTGTGGGGCTAAGGATATATGAGGAAAAGGGCTAAAATCTATAAGCCCTCGGGGGCTTAACACCTTCATAGTGAAAAATACTGATTTTAAAGCCAGAAATAGGGATTTTAAGGCCAAATGAAGGTTTCGGTAGGCTAGAAAAAGGATTTTTAAACCAAATAAAGAGAAATATAAGGTTTAAAAGGGGTTTAGGATGATTTAGAGATTAAAATGAAGGTTTATAGAGGAATTTTGTGAAGGGAATAAGGGTGAAAAATGGAATTCTTTGTGAGTGAAAAGAGAAGTGAGATGATGGAAAATGGAGCCTCGTGAACAGTTTTTTATTTGGTAAACAGCAGGGTTCATCAATGGAAAAAGCAGTGAAGATTCTCTAAAGGATAGAAGACACATGAAGGCTTCAAGGATGATAGATTTTCAAGGGAATTTATCACTTGAAGGCTTGATGATGAATTTAGCCACTTGTTTGCTTTGACAAAATATTATAGGTGGCTAACAGTGGCTCCACATGGGGATGGCATCTTCTTGAAGGTGTCAAGAATATCAGATATAATCTTTGGAAATAGGCCAGAGCCTTTTCCTTGACCATATTTTTCTTCTTTGATCAGCTGCTGCATACATGTTGTGCATTATATCAGCAGAAAACATTTTCCCAAACAACTACCTACTCATCCTACTGCCCTAACATTTTTTCTTCAAGGTGCACTTAGACTTGCAAGCCTTCCTCATCATTATTTTTTTTTTATTGAAAGCAAAAACTAATCTAATTCCACCCTTATTCTTCCATGAGACCAGATTAAGCAGTTGGACTCATAGCTTCTCTACCTAAGCTAATATCTGCCAGGATTAAACTATTTGGCAGATTTTCATTCTCTATATTCTACAACAGAAATTGAAACACAGCAAAACCAAGATTATTTGTTGTGGATTCATGGCATAAAGAAAATATGCACATGAACTGAAACTTTGTAGAAAATTGAAACAAAATTGTGAAGGCTTGAAATTTTGAAATTTAAGAGCATCCTTCCTCCTTCTTGTGACTCAGATTTTGATCTTTTTAGAGTCACTTTTCTTTCTTCCTTCCAGCTCTGATTTTGGTCTTGTTACAGCTGTCTTTTTTCTTCTTTGCTGGTTCAAGTTTTGAGCATATTAGAACCAGTCCTTTTTTGTACCTTTGGCTCGGATTTTGACCTGATTAGATCCATTATTTTTTAATGCTTCATAGGTTCAGGATTTGAGCATGTTTGAACCTTTATTTTCTAATGTTTTTGTATTTTTGAATTTTTATTCCAAGTAAAAATCAACAAATAACTAAATGCTCACAGGCTGAGCTTTATTGAGATTCATACCTACCCTATTCTAAATTGAAATATTTACATGTCTAGCTGACAAAATGTCTTTTCAAATACATCCAGTCAATCAGATGATCCCATGACTGGTTTCTACTCATCTCTTTGAGCATGTTGGATAGGCAGGGCCACTCCCATTATCTTTGTTTTTTAGCAACAGCTTCTAAAATGTTTCTTGTTGTCTGCAACAAGCTGCTCTGGATGACCTTTGATCCTTCTCTAAATGTCTGCAGAAAATGATCGTAAGGATCTTGAAATAATACCTGGTTGTGAGTATTTGACAAGTAGGTTTCAACCAGGATTACGTCCTCTTCCACTGGATCAAGGAAAATATTCTCTTGAGAAAGAAACTTTTCCTCGTCTTCATTATTTTCTGAACTGGACGACTCATCATATACTGCAATGTTGTCCTCTTGTATCTCTAAGATATTCTGATTTGGTGGGCTGAGCTCTGCGAAAAGATCAATGTATTCTTGAGTAGGGGTCTATTCCATTTCTTCCTCCTTTTCAAGAGAAGGCTCCTTGGTTTCAGCCTGCTCAAAAATTTCTTCATTATTTTCCTCTTCACCCTTTGAGATGAAAGGCTGCTGATTTTAAAACGCATGGAAAATATTACTGGTGATCTGAGATAAAGAAAAGTGAAGATTCAATGAATCTTCACCTACTACTAGACTTTCATAACTTTCCTCATCAATATCATAAATAGCCTGCATGGGCTCATTACTTTCTTGTAGTTTATGGAACTGATCTTCCTTCCACAAATCTACTAATGATGTCCCTGCAAGATCAACTTCTATTTGGAGAACATCATCATTAGATAGATCAAAATTAGGAAAATCACTAAAGTAAGTAATGCTATCAGTCAAACATATTGAATTATCAGCAGGTCTTTCTTTATTCTGATTTACAAGGGAGCTTTCTAAATCTATACAATAAAGCTCAGTGGATGAATGGGCAAGAGTATATGTTCTACAAAAAAAATCAGAGGTTGGATGACTATTGATGATCTGATCTATTTCTTCTTCTATCAAAGGGGAAGGTGTTCTTGTGTTTCTTTGACCAGAAGTGCAACAGCTCTCTATTTTTTGTGAAGATTGAATTTGAGGCTAGATGTCTTCTTGGTCCTCTTCTAAGGGATCTTGATTTGTGCTTGCAGGGAAACTTTGATGGTTTTCTATTGTTTCCTGATCTTTTTCTATTTCAAAACACTCCTCCTGATGTTATGATACTCAATTTGAATACAAGGTTCATGAGTTGTTTCTCCTACATTATCAGGATGCCACTCTCCTTTTAAAATCTGAAATGAGTTATAACATAGAGGGAGAGTCCCTATATGTGTTGATTCTTCTTCTATTTCAGGTTCTGTGTTTCCTAGGAGGCTTATTGTTTCCTCAAAGCACTACTCACTTTTTGCATTTGCATTTTGGTCATAAAATTCTCTTAACATCATAACACAAGCTAAAGGTATGCTGTCAGGACTTTCTTGACAGCCTTATTCATTGTTTTCTATGTAATCTTTCTCATCATACATATTTTGTTTGTTGTTTATGTCTTGTAGTGGTTGAGTTTTTTTTTTTATTAAGAGAAAGCATGGGTTGCTCTAGATAATCAACATTTATATCAGCCTCATGCATATCCAATCTTTTATCAAGTATGCACATTACTTTTTTGATTATATCTGAGAACATCTCTAGTTTTAACTCTGAAGAAGTTATTTTCTCTCGAGTTGCTTTGTCCTTACTTATTTCTTCTAACTTCCTCTCTCTTTCTAGTATGTTGAATTCCATATTAATTGCCATATTTTTCATTTCTTCCAGGTTTAAAG
Source organism: Pinus albicaulis (assembly GCA_034641835.2). NCBI lineage: Eukaryota > Viridiplantae > Streptophyta > Pinopsida > Pinales > Pinaceae > Pinus > Pinus albicaulis. The sequence goes on from CM076573.1 coordinate 359,754,210, forward strand.
GGTCTTTTTCTTTTATCTGGAATTCCAACTCTGGGTCAAAAGTACTTGGGTAGTGCAAGAGAACCCACCCCAAAGGTGGCTTTATCCTAGCAGGCATTGCATTGTATACCTTATTGAACCTGGCTGAAAAGTTTTGTATTATCTCCCCTGGTTGTCATTTTAATTTCTTTTATTCCTCTATGATGAGAATTTCATTTCCCTTGATTGCCCACCTATCTAAGAAGACTTGAGTAAATTGATGAGAATTGAAAATGCTTGCAGCTGGAAAGTCCTTAAACCAACTCTTAATTTTTCCTTATAATGATAAGGCAAACATTCAAATACGCACATCATCTTCTTCTATTTCATAGAGGTCAAGTAAATCCTCAAGACTTTGAATATGTTCTTCAACGGTAACTTTTGAGATTTCCCCATCAAATCTGGGCAACTTATTTTTAAGTTCTGCAGGAAGGGGTTGGAAGATAAGAGGCAAAACTAGAGGCTTATATCTTTCTATGACCTTTGTGGGTGTAGGTAGTGCAACAAGAGACTTATGCCCTTTTAAGGTTTCATTCGGGGTGAGAGATACAACATAAGGCTCTTGTTTCACTAGGTTTTTCATAGGTGTATAGGCCTGCTCATGGTCTGAAATCTGAGGCTTGAGATCTTCCCAATAATCAATGTGGATCTCATATTTGTACACTTGAGCAGGCTTAAAGTAGGATAGAACATAGTTGTAGATAAAAATAATGACTTCTTGAATCCAGATTAAGCCTGAGTGCTCTTTGTTTCTAGAATGACTGGCCATGGTTCAGGTTCTTCCTCCAGTGGAGTCTTTAGGTCTATTGAGAATTGTGGAGTTGCCAGGTGGAGGACTTTCAATGTTTTAATGAGGGTTGTTGTCCACCATTAGCAGTTGAATAACAATCTAAGGAAGTGGTGGGTCTTCTAAGTTCTTAAAGGTGTCTAAGATGTAATTTACTCAGAATTCCCCAGTGGAGTCGCCATTATGTTGGGGACCCAACTGACTAACACACCAGATATTCTTGAATCAAGAGGTTTTCTGAGGTCCTAAGGGTATATCAGGTAAAACCTACTCAAAATTCCCCAGTGGAGTCACCATTATGTTGGGGTTCCTGTGTTTTGGCTAGATTGGCAAAACTAAAAGACAAGACAACATCAGAACCGCTTTGGGATCCTAGGATCTAGCCCTCCTGGATCCAGAGAGGGATCTCTCTATAAGTCTAAAGATTGATATATCTTTAAGGTTGTTTTATGGTATTAGGCTAGGTATAGAGCACAAGGGTTTGTTTTGTTTTTTTGGTTGGAGATCATTAACTGAGAAGGTTATGTGAAGTGAAGAAGGAACTAAGTAGTATGATGTTTCAGCATGGGAAGATAGGTTAAGGAAAGCATCAGCTCATTGGGCTATGGAGTCATAAAAGGGTTTACCTGCACAACAAATATCCAAGGGTTTCCATAGGGAAAGTCATCTATACCAAAGGATCTCTTTAGATAGATGGTGAGATGGAACATTAAGAAGTGAGGTGAAAGAAAGAAGCCAAAGTGCAGCCTAAGTTCAGGTAAGGAATTTTAACTAATCCTGCTTTGACATACTTTCAATGGAAACTCTTAGTAAAGACATAAATGGTAGCTTAAGATCAATAAGGACTTTTAACCTAACCTTCTTTCAGCATAATCTCAAGGGAAACAATCCAGCCGTGCTCATAAACACTTTCAGACAGTATAAAACATTTAAGATTAACACAGGGCAAGGCCTAAGATCAAAGAAATACTTTTAACCTTCTCTTCTTTTCACACCAGCTCATAGGGAAACTTTCAAGACAAGCTGTTGGAGAAAAACTAGAGGACAGGGCTAACCATAGACTTCCCTAGTTCAATCTTTACTTAGCATGCAATGAAAATATCTTTCAAGAACAATGTTTCAAGTTGTACTCAGCAAGACGTGGGCTCACCAACATTTCTTGACTGGTTATACTCTATAGAATTATCCATAAAATACATAATTAGAGGAAAACATAAAGATAAGGCTTATCAGTGAGATTTAGGGTACTTCCAATAGTATGTCCTAATCTATACCTGTTGTTCTTTATCAGAGAATAGTGGACAGTATGTAAAACATGAAAGGAGACAATTACAGTAAGGAAAACATCACCAATAATATAGACCAGGATCCTATGAATCTTCCTGTTCAATTGATGTGAAAAACCAGTCACATAATTTGATTCCAGTGGCTTTTTACAGTCCAAACTTCTCTTCCCAACCTACTATATTACAAACTACTCAGCTACTTACCCTCAATAACAGTTCAAACAGTCAATAAAATCCAAACCCTTTACAATGAATCTTCAATGAGTACTTATAGGTGAATCAGGAGGTGGAGTGGTAGATATGAACTTAAATGATTCATTGAGACAGAGGGGAGGAAGTATTCGAACGCCCACTCTGCATAATGGCTTTGCATTAACTGTTGGTACCCTTTAGGCTGGTTTAGAAGTCTTTGTCAGGTTGACAGTAACTTCAGGTATGTTTCTTTGAAGTACTCTCTGGTTGTTGGTACTCTGTTTTGTCTTCTGAGATAATTAAGGTGGATAGTTCGGCTTGCAGGTCTTCCATGCCTTCATAACTACTGTCCTGATAGTTCTAGGAATTTCTGTCAGTGTAATAACTGCCAGATGCTTGGTGGAGTGTAGAATAGATCATGTGAGTTGTTTCTTCCTTTGGAGAAAGAACACTCTACTGATTATCATATCACTGATGCTTTCAATTACTGGTATGACTTGTTTATATTTATGATCTTAGCTTTATTAAGTTTTATTCATTGTCCTTAGCTACAGATTTGATATGTAAATCTTCAATATCATGCACTAATCCTTCTAATCTTCTTCTGATACTCTTTAAACTTCTGCTAACCTGTGTTTGTGAATATACAAGTTATAGGGGCGCTGGAGGGTTTATGTTAGGGTCAATAAACCCGATCTTCGATGAAGCATGCTACTAAACCCTCTCAGTGATTTCTTCCTCTACGATCTTCAGCTCTGTGATAGTCTTTCTGTGCTATGTGTCACCATGACTGTGATTGTGGAGATAGTATAAATTCATCACCCTTTGAAACCTGCAAAAAAAAAAAGATAACACGTTATAAAAAACCTGCGGGAGTGGGAATTACTGCTTAAGAGGCTCGTGAGGGTGGAGGAGCAGTGAGGAATAATGTGGATGCAGTGGCTGAAGGGTCGGAATCATGGTAGAAGACAAAACCAAGTTTAAAATTTGAATTTGGCGCAAAATTGGAGAAGGGTGGTTTGGGGAAAACCATCAATGGTTTTCGCGCAGCATTTGGGGGGTAGGCAGTATTAACTTTTGGAATGTGATTCCATTCATCGCTCGACACGTGGAAAATGGAAACTGCTTATATCGCGCGTAAGTAGCGCACTACGGGGGAGGCTCAAAAATTACGCGAAATGATGCGCTGGCCGTCAGATCTTTAGGCTGAAGATCTACGGCTGTGGGAGAGCGCGACAGAGGCTAAGGTGCACGAGCAGAAAATATGGTGGGGCCCGTTCACGTATGACATTTGTCGTGTGGTGGATGGGTTCAATGGGCGAAGCGCGACGCAATCTCGGTCGTTGGATCTTGTGGATTCAACGGTCCAGTTTCGTTTAAAATCGTAATGTCAGGGAATGCAAAAATAAATGAAAAGTAAGGTTATGATGGGGGTTTTTGGCCCTTTAGCACCCGATTGTGGGGCTAAGGATATATTGCAAAAAGGGCTAAAAGCTATAAGCTCTTGGGGGCTTAACACCTTCATAGTGAAAAATATTGATTTTAAAGCCAAAAATAGGGATTTTAAGGCCAAATGAAGTTTCGGTAGGCTAGAAAAGGGATTTTTAAACCAAATAAAGAGAAATATAAGGTTTAAAATGGGTTTAGGATGATTTAGAGATTAAAATGAAGGTATATAGAGGAATTTTGTGAAGGGAATAACGGTGAAAATGGAATTCTTTGTGAGTGAAGAGAGAAGTGAGATGATGGAAAATGGAGCCTCATGAACAGTTTTTTCTTTGGTAAACAATAGGGTTCATCAACGGAAAAAGCAGTGAATATTATCTAAAGGATAGAAGAAACATGAAGGCTTCAAAGATGATAGATTTTCAAGGGAATTTATCACTTGGAGGCTTGATGACGAATTTAGCCACCTGTTTGCTTTGACAAATTATTATAGGTGGTTAACAGTGGCTCCACATGGGGATGGCATCTTTTTGAAGGTGTCAAGAATCTCATATATAATCTTTGGAAGTAGGCCAGAGCCTGGTCCTTGACCATCTTTTTCTTCTTTAATCAGCTGCTGCATACATGATGTGCATTATATCAGCAGAAAACATTTTCCCAAACAACTACCTACCCATCCTATTGTCCTAACATTTTTCTTCAAGGTGCACTTAGACTTGCAGACCTTCCTCATCATTATTTTTTTTTTTTGAAAGAAAAAACGAATCTAATTATACCCTTATTCCTCCATGAGACCAGATTAAGCAGTTGGACTCATAGCTTCTCTACCTAAACTAATATCTGTCAGGATTAAACTGTCTGGCATATTTTCATTCTCTATATCCTAAAACAGAAATTGAAACACAGCCAATTCTCATTTGCAATGGGTTCATGGCATAAAGACAAGCTGCACATGAACTGAAACTTTGCAGAAAATTGAAAAAAAATTGTGAAGGCTTGAAATTCTAAAAGTTAAGAGCATCCTTCCTTCTTTTTGTGACTCATATTTTGAGCTTTTTAGAGTCACTTTTCTTTCTTCCTTCCAGCTCTGATTTTGGTCTTGTTAAAGTTGTCTTTTTTCTTCTTTTCTTGTTATAGCATCATTTCTCACCTTCATATGATTCATGATTGCTGTTATAGCATCATTTCTCACCTTCATATGATTCATGATTGTTGTTATAGCATCATTTCTCACCTTCATATGATTCATGATTGCTTCATGGCTTTATGGGCACCCATTCCTACAGACTTGGACAAATTCACTTAAAAATAGTGTAAAAATCCCCATACGCGACTATGCCTGTACTTTTCCGCGTGTATACACGAGTCCAGCTGCACTTTTCCACGTATGCCATTAAAATGATTAAAAATATATATAAAAAATCCCTAATTTTGCGCTGGGTTGATGGTTACTCAGGTAGTTCAACCACCCCAGCCCGTGGCCAACTGTTTCCAACTGTTGAAACTACTTAGAGGGACTATAAAAAGCCCTCATGTGTATGGCCTAAGGGAGAGAGAGAATTATTGATATTATACTCTGTTGGCATTCCCTATCCAAGTCTGATTCCCCGTGCCTCCTACACTTTCCCAGTTCATTGTAGGAAACCCTTGTTTCCTTGAGATGCACATTCCTTTATATGTCATCTCGTATGCACCAATTTGGAAGGAGTCTTAGCGAGGCAAGGGCTGGACGGATCCGGACGATGGTCTGCTCGAAGGCCGTGGAAGGATCAGGTGATCTCTCCACTCGTTACTTTTGCACATGATATTTATAATACAGAAGTACCGTGATGTTCCCGAAATATACGTGTTAGTGTATGCTTTTCATATATGAAGAATATTGTTATTTAAGCATTCATTATGATCTGTTTAAAGTTATATATGGATTTCACTAACATTTAGAGTAGATATATGCTGTACAACTTGTTCTTCGTGCTGGTTTCTTCTTGTCTTTCAGGTTAAGAAGGAAGGACGGTTGCTGGGGGTTTGGACCCCGCTGGATCTACTTCAACCGTAGGACCTACGGGTAACTTTTTCATTCTACTCTATTTAGTTTTTCTGAACGTGCATGGTTGTGTGAGTCCTTCTTAGATAGCATGCCCCTGCTCTGTGGAGGTTGTAACCCAACGAACCTCTAGGGTGATATTCCCCGAAACAGAACTGGCGACTCCACTGGGGATCACATTCTTGTGATTCTCCTGTTGGGTGGTTTCAGCTGTTTGGTAGGTTGCCGACAGTTTTAACTTTCATTTGCAGTCCAGTTTACCTTTTTACAGTCAGTCTGAAGTCCTGGTTTCTTTTCCAGGCTTGATCCTTTTTGTTTTTCATTATTTACCTTTGCATACACGCTTTTTTTCTGCACACAGTTGCGTATACACGCAAGTTTGTCTAAAGGGACCCGCGTATACGCGAGTTTCCCTTAGCACAGACACGTATGCACGCTGGTTGCATAACTATGAAGTCGCGTATACCTAGGCAGATTTTGAATTTTTGAGTTTCTTGACTTTTTGGTCCTTTCTGGCTGTGGAGACCTATTCCTACAGTGTCTCTGTGCTATCTGGGTTGTGAAGAAAGTGGTTTTTCATCTTTTCTCTCTTTCGTTTCATTGAAAACTAGTCTTTTGGGCAAAGTGTTGTTGTTGGTGCTGGCACTTCTGGTTTGAGTACCAAGATCGCTTTCTGAGCATTCTTGGCTGTTCTGCTTTATCAGAACAGAGAGCTCTTGCTTATTTACTCTTTCCTACCCTTGTGTTGTGCTTTGCATTAAGTTTTTGCCTCTTTTCTTGATTGGCTTTCTTTGAGTTCTGTAGGCTAGGTTTTGTTGCAACTTTTGAAGAGTTTTACTTGCTTCTTCAAAGTTTTTGTTTGCGACGAGTTTGCACTATTCTTCTAGGCTGATTGGCTGAGTTTTCTGGTCTTCTTTTGCTCTTATTGATCTTACTAGTTAGCCTTATGAGGTTTGGGAGCATTTTTGAAGTTTATGCTTGAAATTTGGTCTTGTTTGGCTTGGATTTTTGATAGTGTGCTTGGTCTTTGCGAGCTCTTTCCTTATAAAACTAAAAAGCTCAAAAAACATTTGTTTTGCTTTTTGTTTTTGCATTTCGAAAACTCAAAAAACATTGTGTTTTGTTTTGTTTTTGTTGTTGCATTTTTGTTTTCGTTTCGCTATATCTTTTGGAGCTTTAGTGAAGTTTCTTGTCTTTTGGTTTTTGGCTTGATTTTGAGGAGGAATTGTCATTCATTTCTTCTTCTTGTTTTTGAGCGGTTTTGGTGTCTTCATATTAAGAGTTCTTGTTTTCGAGAACTAGCTTTCTGGACAACAAAAAGAGTCAAAACTGAAAGAGCTTTTTGGGAATTTCACTCTGCTTTAGGAGATTGTTGCATCTTAGAATTGGCATGCTTGTAGTGATTTGCATTAGGTGCATTTAAATCATTTAGTCAGTTTCATAGTTTTTGTGAATGTGAGCTTGTTATTTGAAAAGAAAAATACAATTTTAAGTCTCATAGAACCTGTATAGAGATTAATTTTCATCGAAAGACAATAACTGCATGTGCATGTAGTTAAGTTTTTATTAATTTCTTTTGCGTCAAAAAAACCATACGTTTCATCTCCATATCCTTGTGACTTAATATAACAGCCCTTTAAAATAAGCGATTTAATCTAAAATCAACTAGAAAGTTTTCTAAGTGTCATAACACCAACTAGCTAGGTTGTAGGGCCTTGGAATAGGTGAGTGGAGAGTTAACTCTCCAAGGCCGCTCAGACAAACATAGAAGTTGATTAATTGAGCGAAATCCAACTCCGTGAGGTGGACCGGGAAAGCTCTCATAAGAGAGTCAAGCGCGAGGGGAAGTGAAGGTTGAGAAGAGGCATACCCCCCCTCTGTTTAGCTGAATCTGACCTCAAGAACGTTCCACCCGGCTTCTGATACGGATTGGTGCCCATAGTTGCCACTCCTAGGTTCCACACAGGTGACTGCGGGGGGGAATACCCATGGTACCTGAGGCAGACGTCGCATCACTTTCAGCAGTACTTCTAGGGGGTGCCCTTGCGAAGCTTGGGTGCTTGAGCTGGCAAAGGCTGTCATTAGGAGGTTGGCGTAACTGTTTCTGATACCTTCGCTAGTTTTTCTGGGCCCTAATCATCCCAGACTGCTTTCGGAAGGCCCTATATTTCGCTTTCCTGTATTTTGGTGTCCGGTCCTCATCACCCGGAGTGGAAATACTTGGAGGCTGTTTGCTTGTCTGTATCTCAGGGATTTTTATTTTACAGAGTGCTCTTTGCTCCTAGCTTGCCTAGCTTTTCACTTTTTTGAGTCTAATTTAAAAAATCTATAAAAGTGGCTGATCAAGCGCCTCGTCGTTCGAGGAGAATCCGGGGGTTATCTCCCGAGAGTCCAGAGCCTTCTTCGAGAAGGCGTAGGAGTAATTTAGTAGGTGGTTACCACCCTGTGGCGTCTGACGCAGTGGAGAGAGATCCTCCACAAAGGTTTGAAGGTTTCATAGCTGATTCGGGTGTCGGTCCCGAGAGGAGCGTTCCGCTCACCTCGCGAGTTTTGTTTCCTCAGGAAGAAGATTTTCAAATCGAAGACGTACCTGAGCCTCCTGCGACAAGTCCATCGCCTCTTCCTCCTGATTATCCGTTTATCGTTCGCACATCGCGACCGGAGTCGAGAGACCGCTTCTGACCTTCCGTACCGATCTTTATCTTTCGATGGCCACGATCGGGAACGCGGCTTCTCGCCGTGAGTGCCGCAGCATTCGCTCGCTTTCCGTCGGCCAGGGCACTATTGCTTCATCTTCGATTGCTTCTAGTGCCGTCGTGTTTGCCTGCTCCAAGCATGCTTCTCATTCGGTCCCTTTTTTTGTTCGTGGATGTCCATTAGTGGAAATCCCTCTTTTTCCTTTTTTCGTCGCTTGGACCGGATCTACGCCCATGTCTACCATGGCTAGTGGATCGGGCCTTCGAAGCTTCGTGTTTCCCTTGGGACCGGACATTCCCGGCCCAACTTCCTTCTTTAGGGTCGTTTCCGTTTACGTCCCAGACCCAGAGCTTCAACCCTTGGTCTGGGGGGCAAAGTTCGACTACTTTTACGGGATGGAATCCTGTCTTTACTACAGCGGGGGCAGGGAATCAGTTCTTCGCAGGTCATCAAGGGAATGCTTCTTTCCCTTCATCGAGTGCTTATCAGACCTTTTCTCCTCTGTCTAATGCTTGGAACCCCTATCAGGGGCTCTCCTCTTCATTTAACACTTCAAATTCTGGAACTGGTCCTGGCTTTGGTAACTCTGGTACAACGGGGAGTGAGGTTCTTCTCCTTTTTCTACGGGTCCTTTCTGGAAGCCTGGTGCCTCATCAAATCCAGGCTATTCTTTTCAGAATGTTGGGAATCCATCCTATCAAGGATGGAATCCTCAGGCTCTGCCTCGATTACCTTTTCTGGCAACGTTAAACTTGCCAGATTTGTCGAAGTTGACTAATGATCCGATTTGTTATAGTCTAGGGTGGTCTCTGGTTCCAACCAAACTTCCTTCAAACATTCCAAAGTTTGAAGGGAAGAATGGAGAAGATCCGGCGGACCACATCACCACTTTCCACTTATGGTGTTCTTCGAACTCCCTGATCGATGACTCTATCAGGTTGAGATTATTTCAACGCACCCTAACTGGAAATGCTGCCAAATGGTATATAGAGCCACCGTGCCATATCTGGGGGAACTCAGCGTCATTGCATTTCTCAACCATTTCGCCGTCGTCGTATATGAGGCTGGGACCGAACTCCCGGCTAATTTTAAGCAGATGAGGAAACTCACACACCACATTCGTGAATGGAGGAGAATAAAGAGGCTTATCAAAGCTCATATTCCGTGAATTCCTTCTCAGTGGTTTTTGAAATCTCCGCAATGACATTTCAAAGGATGTATCCCTATCCGGGTATTTTCAGAGGAGCATGTGCCATTTTTTGGGCCCAGTTAGGCTTGAACCGATATATTCTCAGTCCGGGGTACTTTATAAGTACTTGCCCAATGCTCCTCGCTCCAAATTGGATTTGTCGAAAACTAAACCTGGTCCGCATGGTGACGGACTAGTCGGATCGGTCAGTAGTAGTGCAGCCAGCCTGCTTTCTCAATTGCAGCAGTTTTCTTTGCAATCTGCTCCTTCTAGTTAGGTTGTGCCTGCAGAGTCATCACCTTCCCAGTCTTTGTCCATAAATGTTGTCCAATATTTTGATCCCGAAGGAAATCAACAATCCGATGGGAAGAAGAAGGGACGAAATAACAAGAAGAAGGGCAAGAACGGGAAGGGCAATGCAAATAAAACCAATGAGCGTGTTGGTGAGGGTCAAAAGGAGAAAAAGAAAGTGAAGTTTCCATGCAAGCTTTGTGCTGGAGACCATCTCACACACCTTTGCCCTAAAATTCAGGATGCTCAACGCTTGTTATCCCAGCAGGGTTCTTCTAGTTCCCAAGCTGTGTTAACAAACCCTTTTCCCCAAGGGCAGCAATTAGTTGTTGGCACGAACCAAAATCCTGGGGCTTCCTCTGGAGGTACTCAGGAAGGGGAAATTCCATCGAACATTTTTATGATGAGTGCTCACGCGGATATCGCTACGAGATCCCATGATTATGGTGGAGAGGAATCTTCGAAAGCTAAGGAAGTTCCTGATGCTACTGAGCCGCTTCACATTACGAAGCCAACTATCGATTCTATGCCTCGGATGCCCAAAGCATCTTCTAAGCGGTCAACGATTAATCCGAACGCAAGGGCTGCCCAGAACTACTCGATTGTAGAAGATCTGGCGCAGAGTTCTTGTGCTATGTCAGCTTTAGAGGTACTCCAGTCTTGTCCGGCTCAGCGCAGTGCTTTGCTCGCTGCCATTGGGGCTATTAATCAGAAAAATTCTCTTCTGATTACTTTTGATATGACTAATTTTAAGAAGAGACTTCCTCATCATATGGCTTTCCATATTAAATCGTCGTATCGGAAGTGCAATATCTTTCGAACGGTTGTTGATGAGGGTGCTTCCATGTGCGTGATGTCTCTCACATGCTGGAAGACACTTGGATCTCCCAAAGCTGTTCCATCTAGCACTGTTCTTACTGCGTTCGATGGTCATTCTCACAGACCCCATGGTATTGTCCCAGCTTTGCCCATCTGTGTTGGGGGAAAAACTGTTGATATAGAGGTTGAGGTAGTGGATGCAGCCTTGGACTACAACCTTCTGTTGGGGAGGAACTGGATTTATGAGATGGATGCTATTGCATCCTCATTATTTCGAATGGTATGTTTCCCCCACGAAGGGAGGATTGTCACAGTGGATCAACTGGACTGTCCTCCTGTAGACCTGAATGCGTCTTCTGACTCATCTGTTCCTAAGTTGGACAATACTAAGGCACCCGTTGAGAATCTAGGAGTTGGAATGTATTCCTCCATGATGGGTACTTTCGATCTTCCTCCTCCTACGGTTCATATTAATGCTATTTCATCCTCCAAGGCTCCTCTTCGAAGAGAGTTCTTTCGAACTCATTATTTTTCGGACCCTTGGACCTTACCTTCTCCTACTGCCACATTAGAGGAAGGTCAAGTGGGTGGAATGGCATTTCTGATTTCTGAAGCTGAGATTGCCTATCAGTCTATTGTTGACTCTGCAGAAACCGTCCTAGCTCCTCTTTCATCGGAAGAGTTGGATGGTGATGTGGCTCCGGCTTGGACAATTACTTCTTCTTCTGCCCAGGATTGTCTTGATACCACTCTTCCATATGAAGAGGCCATCCTGGAAGCAATGACAGGTATAGATAGACCGTGGGATGATTTGCATCATCGGTCTTACTTCCTACCTGACTTGAGCGAAGTTGAAGAAAGTTTTCCAAGTCCTTCGTCTCCTGGACCTGTTCACCCAGTCTTGAGCCCCTTAGCACCAACACAGGTTTATGCTGAAGGGAACATGGCTGTGATCTCTCCTACTATCCTGGTGAACATCTCCAGGGATCCCAATATTATCGAGAATGTCTTCATTGGAGCTGAATGTTCCCGTGAAGAGATTCAAATTTATACCGAGCTCTTCAAAGAGTATAGGGATGTATTTGCTTGGTCTTATGAGGAAATGCCTGGCATAGACCCATCTATCGTCCAGCATGAGATCAAGACGTATGAAAATGCTAAGCCGGTCAGGCAAAAACTTCGTCCGGTTAATCCTAGGAAGGCAGCAGCTATCAAAGCTGAAGTTGAAAAGCTGCTTAAGGCGGGATTCATTTTCCCAATTCCTCTGACTGAATGGGTTTCAAATCCCGTTCCGGTAGATAAAAAGCAAGGAACGATTCGAGTGTGCATCGATTTCAGAGACCTCAATAAAGCTTGTCCTAAAGATAATTACCCCACACCTTTCATCGATCAGATTATTGACGAGTGTGCCGGTAATGAGATTTTCTCCTTCATGGACGGTTTCTCTGGTTATAATCAAATTACTATCCGTCCAGAAGATCAGCATAAGACCGCATTTATTTGTCCCTGGGGTACGTTTGCATATAAGAAAATGCCTTTTGGTCTTAAAAATGTTGGGGCTACCTTTCAGCGGGCCATGTCTTACGCCTTCCACGACATCAAAAAGATTATCGAGACATACTTAGATGATCTAGCTGCTCATTCTAGAAAGAGAATGGATCATCCTGGTCACCTCCGGCAAATATTTGAAAGATGTCGTTTTTATAAAATTTGATTGAATCCGAACAAGTGCGTTTTCGCGGTTACATCCGGTCGGCTATTGGGATTCATTGTGTCTAGGGAAGAGATAAGGGTAGATCCCTTCAAGGTTGAGGCAATACTTCGGTTGCCTCCCCCGTCTTCCATCCTTCAGCTTCAAAGTCTTCAGGGAAAGTCTAATTTTCTTCGGAGGTTTATCGTTAACTATGCTGAGATTACAAAGGGATATATGAGATTGTTGAAGAAAGGAGTTCCTTTTCTTTGGGACGACTACGCTCAACGCTCGTTCGATGCTTTGAAAAAAGCATTGACCTCTGCTCCTTTACTGAGTCCACCTGATTATAGCAGAGATTTTCTTTTGTATATGGCAACAGCAGAATCTACCATTGGTATGGTTCTGGTTCAGGATGATGATGCTCTTGTAGAGCATGTTATTTACTACCTTAGTCGAGGACTGGTAGGACCTGAACTTAGGTACACCCCGATAGAAAAGTTAGCCTTAGCGGCAGTTCATGCTGTGCAGCGACTCCGGCATTACATTATTCTTCGCAAAACTTTTGTTTTGGCAGCGACCAATCCATTTCAGTTTGTCCTCAGCAGGCGAGTGATTGGGGGAAAATATAATCAATGGATTGTGATTCTACAAGAATTTGATCTCGAGTTTCTGTCTGCCAAATCCAAGAAATCATTAGTTTTTGCGGAATTGATCTCTGAGTTGTCCTGTGGGGAAGATATGATCTATGATGAGTCCTTTCCAGACGAACACTTGTTTCTTATCTCTTCACAGGATCCCTGGTACGGGGATATCATTGTATATCTCCAGACTGCGAAGTTTCCCTCAACTTTTTCGAAAGATGAGCGTCGTAAGCTGCGTTACTTAGCCAAGAACTATTTGATTATTGGTGATGCTTTATACTGTCGAGGGGTTGTTTCAATCCTAAGACGCTGCTTAACTTTCGAAGAAGCCGAGGCTGTGCTGAATGATTCCCACAGTGGAGCTTGTGGGGGTCATTTATCTGGGCTTGTTACAGCTCAAAAGATTTTGTGTGCAGGATACTTTTGGCCCTCGATTTTCAAAGATTGTATTGAATCGGTCAAAAAGTGTCATCCTTGTCAGGTGTATACTCGAAAAATGCACGCTCATCTAGCTCCGCTTTTTCCAGTCGTTACTGTTGGTCCCTTTAAAAAGTGGGGTATTTATTTTACTACTTGTAACCCGCCTTCGGCTAAAGGTCACAAGTACATTATCGTAGCAGTAGACTACTTCACGAAGTGGGTCGAGGCTATGCCTACTTTCGGGAACGATGGTGAGACTGCAGCTCTTTTCTTCTTCAACCAGGTTATCGCTCGTTTTGGTATACCTCGAGAGATTGTCACTGACCATGGCAGTCATTTTCAGAATAGTATGATGGCTGAGTTGGCTCTCAAATTGGGTTTCCGGCAGGAGCATTCGTCTCCGTATTATCCTCAATCCAATGGGCAAGTGGAAGCCGTGAATAAATCCTTGAAGACAATTCTTCAAAGGACAATTGATAAACATAGATCCAACTGGCATATTATGCTATATCCTGCACTTTGGGCATACAGGACGTCAGTGAAAACTGCAACTGGCTTTACTCCGTTTCAACTAGTGCATGGAGTAGAATCCGTATTTCCCATTGAATGCGAGATTATTTCTCTTAAGTTAGTTGTTGAACTTCTGCCTGACACTTCTAGTCTTGCAGAACGGCTTCTTCATCTGGAACATCTCGATGAGCAGCGTTGAGATGCTACCACGATGAACGAAGCACATAAAAACCGAGTCAAATTTCAGTACGATAAGGCGGTTAAGCCTAGGGTCTTTTCGGAAGGTGACCTTGTTTTGGTCTATGCCCAAGAAAAAGATGCCTTGGGGGCAGGAAAGTTTAAGTCTATGTGGTATGGCCCCTATATCGTTAAAAAATTCCTCAAGAAAGGAGCTTATACCTTGGTTGATTTCGAAGGGAACGAGTTGTCGGAGCCCCGAAATGGGCTCTATCTTAAGAAGTATTATGCCTTGGCAGGTTGTGTTGGATGTCATGAGTCATTTTGGTTTCACCGATGGTGCTAGTAGACACACCCGGAACTTAGCTTCCGCGGCTTGGGTGCTTCATTATCCATCTGGTCAGCTGTTAGTATCAAGAGGAGTCTGCATTGGTCCTGCTTCCAATAATGTAGTAGAATACACTGCAGTTATTCATCTACTCTCGGAGGCAATATCTTTGGGTGTTGATTCGTTCGTAGTTTTCTTGGACTCCCAGCTGGTGGTGTCGCAGTTGAACAACACTTACCGGGTATGAGATCCATTTTTATTACGATTGTTCTTGAGGGTACATTTGTTACAAAGGTCATTTCAATTTTTAACTTTCATTCATATTCCTCGAGCTGACAATTGTTTTGCTGACTCATTAGCTAATCAAGCATTGGATTTGCATATTAATCATTCAATACAATAAATTTTTAATCATCAAAAACATCATACATTTGATACATTTATCACATCACATCAAATATCGCTATATATATATCATCAGAGTGTTCAAAAAATTTACAAAATTTGGATCCATAATCTTGTACAAAACTTAGGCTTATGCCCCATCATGTTCAGTCTCAAAAAAGAATATACAGTCATCTAATATATAATATCTGTCTACCCCTGAGGTCCCTGCCCAGAAGTCGTGTTCCTATAGAACGTAACTACAGTGGCCACACGGCGGAATAATATAACCCAGTCTCAGGGTACTCCTACCACCCGTCTCTCGATGGCTTCAGGCAATTCCTCCATGGTAGCCATAGGGATTTGGCGGGTTAATCCCTCCAAGTTTCTCTGCACGGCCTGGAGTGTCCTGTCTGAGTCCACTGTCTCTGCCTCGCCCCTGCGACGCTTATGGTGCGGGAGACCCTCAGGTCGAACTGGTCCAACATCTGAAACATGATCATTTTTTATTGTCAGTCATTATGAATCCAATCAAAAACATGTTTGTTTTCATTTTTTCATACATATTTGAAAAAATCCAAAAAAAAAATATATATATAAGTCAAAAAATTTTGCAAAAATTACCGATTGCTCCCCATGCTGTGCCTGGTGGAATAACTAGATCCGGATCTCCACGAAAGTCCATCCCAGCATAGGGATAGTCGTCCATTGCGATGATCTGTTCTCCCCACCACAGGAAGAACTCATCGTCCCACGTGGTCTGGGGTACCTCACTACCCCCCAGTCTCTTCATCATGTCCGCCCAACGGGCAATTCTTGGGTCCCGCGGGCTACTGATAGTAGAGATGACTCTGGGTCTCAAAGCTAGAATCTTCTCGAAGAAGAATGTTGTCAAAATGGTACCATAGCCAAAGTGTTTGGTTTTTACTCGGCAAATTGAAGTCAGTTGTTGTTTCATATTCAGTAACAGGGCTGTGCACCAATCGTACACATGAGTCAAACACTCTACAGCTATGCTCATTTGCGTCCTGGACGCCTGATGTAGTGAGGCGGATCCTGCCACTCTGCTAATAGTGAAAAGGAGGATTTTCATGTGCAAATCCCTGATGTCTTTAATTTCAATCTGAGTTCCAACCTTTTTGGAACCCCCTACGCAATATACCTGGACATAGTCTTCCACGGTTAACCCTCCCAGGGGCTTTCCGTGCAAGTCTACTGGTTCTCCCCTCCTGGAGAGTCCACTGATGAAATATATGTCTTCCACTTCAATGCGTAGTGGCATATGATCAATTATGAAGCAATCCTGATCTGGTTCCCAGTAATTTACGAGCATTTCTAGCAACCGCACATTGCTTTTCATATTTGGCATTTTAAAGAATTTGAACAATCCACAATTCCAGAGGATATTTTGCGCTGCGCGATCTTGCATGACCTCTTGGTCTATTGCGCTATGCTCACGTTCCCTCCATGAGATGGTCATCCTGAGAAATTTCATCAAATTATGCATTAGCCATTCTTTTTAAGTTTCGGACCTGCGCATATGCGGTTTTTCCTTTGCACAGTCATGTGTATATGCGGGTTTCCTTCAATGAACTCGCGTATGCACAGGTACGCATATTTTAGCAAGGGTTTTAAAGAAAAAAATCACTTAATTTTAATTTCCAAACAGACAAAATGAATAAACAGGATGATTAAGGAGCCTACCTGAAGTTTCGCTGAGTTCCGACGGTCGGTTGTTCCTGATTTGACAAAAGAAGTTTTTTGCTCCAGAGCACTTTTTCCAAATCAGCTATGCAATAATGAACCAAATGAAAGGTAATTTGTCTATTTATGGCTAAAAAGTTGAAAATTTTCGCAAAAATGCCTTATGCTTATTTTTTCGATCTATCTTATGTTGTATAACTCGATTTCTTGGAAGTGCCCAGTTTGGTATATTTTCAGGTACATCTTGACGATTTTGAGATTTTTCCCGGTTTTTGATCCATGATTACCAACTCGCCACGGCAGGTATATGATCTTCACTAGCATATAGGTTAGGGAATCACTTTCCGTTGCATCTTGCGTTCTAGCCTCCATACTGATCACTTGCCTTAGGGTCGATCCCATCAGGTCATGAGTATTACACCAATTTCACTCGCCGATTATTTAATCATGACTTGATGGTAGAGCCTTCCTTTACATGGGCTTCCTAGTTAGTTCCTCACTATCACTTGTTGCCCATGCTGCGTTTTATGTAGGCTCGGGAGTCCTCTTTAGTCCCGCCATGTCTTATGTGTTGAAGCTTCATTCTTCTTCTTCATCACTTATCATTTTTTCTGGCTTTTACCCTAGAGGCTCCCTGGTGTCGTTAAGTTGTATTACTGCATTGCATATTGGCTACTTGTTTATTCTGGCCTTTAGCCGGCTTCATTTGGACTCGATGTTTAAGCCAACTTTTGACCTTGACTTTCTGTACAAGTTAACCTTTGCATGCACTTAGCTATCACGACTTGACACCTTTGGACCCATGGATGGAACGTTCCTCTGAGTATCACTGACCAGTTTTCGCCACCTTGCATTGAGCATAGGATTGTTCCAATCCCAGGAACTAGTGCATCTGCTTTCTTGATACTCATTCTATCCATTGTACCATAGCATTCTTTTATTCTTTTTCAGGCTTATTATATGAAAAAGACAAAAAAATCAAATATAACAAAAAAGAGCGGGAACGGGATGTATCTTCGTTATTTTGATGGCAGTACAGAGTCAGTTTGTCGCCCTTGAACAAAGCACATATACTTATATATATTTCCTTCATTTGGGATGGTTCTAGTTTTGACCTAGGTTCAGCCTTTACTATGTTTCACTTGTCAGTTCTCCCCCGGTTGGTTATCTCTTCCAATCATATGGAGAGTTTGTTTTGCCTCCTGCATGACAGACTTATACAGTGTCACTTTTTACTGCCATGGTCATCACGAGTCATGCTTTTGTTCAAGGGAAGTCTAGCCTGAGTCGGCCATTCTGCGGTGTCTCTTGACTCATTATTCAGTCGGCCTTCCCGGTCTTGTCAGTATCATGTTCTATCACATTAGATGTTTTGGTCTTCTGCTCGTGCTGGTTTGAGAGGGTCCCCATTGACTTCTTGCCGGCGGGTTTGTCTCTTATCGACTACGACACATTGCTCTGAGAGCAAACCTAGAGCCGCACCTTGGGCCTATTTCCATTATTGATAGGTGACCTTGTGCTCAGCATTTGATCATCATCATGGGTCTTTGACTGAGTGGTTTCCCCTGTGTTCGACGTCAGCACACATTATCACACTTGGGATTTGTGCAGTACCTTGATTTCCATTTGACCCTATCGGTGGATTTCTCACCTCTGTGTCAGCTTTCATTATTGGTTGGTTTAGATGGTTTCTTCTGTGCGCTAGCTTCATCTTGTGCACGTCGGAAACATACTTCAGTTTTGGTTCCATCACTCTACTTCGTCCGATTCCTTCCAAATCTTGGCCTGTGGGTTACACTCGCGCTGAACTGATGTGGGATGCCTTAATGCCTTCCTTCCAGCAGATATTTTCCCATCGACTCCGACTCATTGCTCTGGGAATAAGGTCTAGAGTCTTTTTGTCAGTACCTTAGGGTTTGCAGTCATCAGTGGCAGACTCTTCGCTATCGACAGTGGGGATTCATTATTGCCTCTTGATTGGTAGATTCTTTCAAGTGTTCGACTTCAACTCATTCATTCGCACTTGTCAGATTGTACTGGGGCACCTTGATGCTCATTTTCATTATTGGTGGGTTGTCTCGCGTTGGTTAACGGTATACATCATTGACCGGTAATCCAACGATTTCTCACATGGTCGACTTTAGCTCATTTATTCCCATTGTGTAGAATTGTGCCATAGTGATCAGTGAAGACCTCGGGTTGCATCAGCATTTTTCGGTTCACTTTTGACAGTCCTTTCAGTTTCTACCAGTGATGCCGTCCACCCTTATATGTTGCAGTTCAGTACAGCAGCATCCTATATGTTGGCACCCGAGTTGCGTGATTGTACCGTTTGTTCCACCACTTATGATTCGGTACTTGGAGATTCAGTTACTTATATGATCAGACATCCAGTTGCACCATCCTTGATCAGCTTTCTATATGTGATACTTGGACATTGATTCAGACTTGTATTTCCGGGCCATGCTCAGATGATTCATTGTGTACTTTTAGTTCAGCTATACTTGTATACCTATTGGATCTATTCAGTACTTTCTATATATGATGTATTTTTTACTGAGCATGGGTATGCCCGCCTCAGCATGAGTTGACTCTCTGTTTCTTTCATTGGTTTTTGGCAGGCTGAAATCTGGTGAAGTCCTCTCTTGTCCTTGCGAAGTTCTTTCTATGTGCATAATACATTTCGGCCATCATGTACCCCTTCTGACCTCATATATTAGGGGGCATCTGTTATGGCATCATTTCTCACCTTGATATGATTCATGATTGCTTTTATGGCTTTGGGCACCCATTCCTACAGACTTGGACAAATTCACTTAAAAACAGTGTAAAAATCCCCATACGCGACTATGCCCGTACTTTTTCGCGTGTATACGCGAGTCCAGCTGCACTTTTCCGCGTATGCCATTAAAATGATTAAAAAATATATAAAAATTCCCTATTTTCGGGCTGGGTTGATGGTTACTCAGGTAGTTCAACCACCCCAGCACGTGGCCAACTGTTTCCAACCGTTGAAACTACTTGGAGGGAGTATAAAAACCCCTCATGTGTATGGCCTAAGGGAGAGAGAGAATTATTGATATTATACTCTATTGGTATTCCCTATCCAAGTCTGATTCCCCGTGCCTCCTGCACTTTCCCAGTTCATTGTAGGAAACCCTTGTTTCCTTGAGATGCACATCCCTTTATATGTCATCTCGTATGCACCATTTTGGAAGGAGTCTTAGCGAGGCAAGGGCTGGACGGATCCGGACGACGGTCTGCGAAGGCCTTGGAAGGATCAGGTGATCTCTCCACGTGTTACTTTTGTACATGCTATTTATAATACAGAAGTACCATGCTGTTCCCGAAATAAACGTGTTAGTGTATGCTTATATGTATGAGAATATTGTTATTTAAGCATTCATTATGATCTATTTAATGTTTTTTATGGATTTCACTAACATTTAGAGTAGATATATGCTGTACAACCGGTTCTTTGTGCTTGTTTCTTCTTGTCTTTCAGGTTAAGAAGGAAGGACGGTTGCTGGGGGTTTGGACCCCGCTGGATCTACTTCAACCGTAGGACCTACGGGTAACTTCCTCATTCTACTCTATTTAGTTTTTCTGAACGTGCATGGTTGTGTGAGTCCTTCTTAGATAGCATGCCCCTGCTCTGTGGAGGTTGTAACCCAACAAACCTCTAGGGTGATATTCCCCGAAACAATGAGGATGAGAGCCTAAACCTCAACCAAAATATAACATATTTTCTTATGGGACGATCATATTTACGTATTTATTTAAGATGAACGTGTAGTTAATGTTGTGCATTACAAAAGAGATAATTGTGCATTTTCGTAGCCTCACGTAATCACCTCATTTGGGTTGGGTCGTGAGCACCGGTTCGAATGTTATAAAAGCCCAAAGACCCACTATCACAATACAATATATGTGGTTGTTGTGATTAGTGTCATTTCCTGTGAAAGTAATATTAAAGTACAATAGTTGAGTTTTTGAATTTGAGTTTCAATGGAAGAACAAAGAACACCTAGGAGGAGGCAAATAAGAAGAGACAACGTTGAACATCCCATTTTCCCTCCCGTAATCCGGGCGCAGGATCTTGCTCGGATGAGTGAGGAGCAGTTTGAACGCATCCACTGCAATTATTACCTATCCCATGGTTACAGGATTGAGGAAATCCCCAGCAATCCATTCAGCATCTTTGTGGCACAACAAGAGAGGGGACGATACCAGGAGGAACGGGAACGGGATAAATCACGCTTCCCTAGATTGGTGTTAGTCTAGAACAATAGGTGAAAGACTATATGACTATTTCTCCTAACTCAAAATAGATACACAGAGAGGATTGGAGGCTAACTTGTTCAGTCGCTTCCAAATGGCTCCTTCTGTCGCTTCTGTCACAGCTTCAAATTCAAGCGGTTTGTAAGATGAATGCTTCCTACAAGAAAGAACACTGAAATAGTAGAAGATGCAATAATATAGATATCTATTCAAGCTAGTTAGCTAAATCAGTAAAGCATAAACCACACACATCAACTAAGATCTTGTAATATGGAAAATCAAAGTCAATACAGATGCATATAGGGAAAAATAAGAAGTACTCTTTATTGATGATAGAAGGAGAGGTTACAACCTAGTGACTAATTTGAGGTGACCTTCCATCAAAGATCCGAAGCCTCATCACAGTATAAAATCTCTCCAGCAGCAGCTACACAAATCGAGCTCTCAATTGAAAATTCTCCAGCATTTCTCTACTCAAATTATTCTCTTTAAGCACTTAGATCTGTGCTCAATTTATATATGAACTGTAGGATGTTTTGTAGTTAATGAATTTCCAATAATAGACAAGACATGTTTCCAGTCATGTAGATGTCAAATGGACAATTAGATCCGAAGCTTGACAAGTGAACTCTTCTAGAAGGCACTGGCCAAGTGGAGATTCTAGAACAATGAGAATTTCACTCCCAATGTGACCAACGTACCTTTGAATGTCGGGAAGTGCTTTGCAGAGCAGCCTTGCATGGGGCTACCTGCATATGCAATGCACTTAGGCCCCTTAGAGCCTGCGTTGGTGAGCTCTCATATGCTATATAATAAACTTCAAACCATGGAAACCTTTGCTTGATGAAAGTATTTTTTGATTTGTCTTGTTTCTTATCTTAGGGCATGTAGCAACTGAAATGATAAGGAATGATAGACCCTTGATCACTGGTCCTAGAGATGATGTCCAGTTAACCAAGTTGTTAGAAATGGTACCCAAATTGACCTATAACAACGTGCTAACATGTGAAAAATAGTTCCAAGGCATTCCAAGACATGCTAGGTGCTAAGGCATGGTAGGACGTGCAGGGTGTCAAGGTGTGCCAACATGGGTCAAGGAGTGTCAAGAAAACAAAAATGAGAACCAAGTTAAAATGCAAGAAATGAACACATAAGAGGGTTAATAGGTCAACATTTTATCCTTTTCAAAAGGGGCATGCCAGGCACACTGATAATAGGTTCCAATACATGCCAAGTGCCAAATCATTCCAAGTTCTAATGTATGTCAATGCATGCCAAGGTGTTATAGGGCATGATAGGGACTACAGGGCATGCCACAGTTTCTAGGGGAGTGTTATGTTATGCTAGTGCATTCCAACATGTGCATGGACATCCTAGTGATGAAAAAATGTTCTAGGTACAAATATGTTCCAAGACATGTGAGGTGCCAGGGAATATTAGTGTGTGCCAAAGCATGTCAATATGTGCCAGGAGTGTTGAGGATTGTTATGTCTCTCTCATTAATATAATCGAATGAGATTGATTATGTATTAAATAATATGGTTCCCACACATACCACTCGAACTTCATGTAAATGGAATTTGCTAGATAATAGACCTAATAGAGATGAATCAGGTGTTGACTCATTGGAAAACTATGTTTTCATTACTTGAGGGAAATGATACACACTAATTACTTCTTAAAAAACTCATTTACTCTAACCATAACGTCCTTGGACACATAACGAAATAAATAGTATATTTTGACAAAAAATATAACAATAGTGACATTACATCATCAAAAACCAATTGGAATAATCAATGATGATGAAAAAATTTTGACCCTCACCAAAATTAACGAAAAATAACATTTTTGAGGGAAAATAAAATATCTTCTCTAGAAGGGTCACCAAAGAGAGAATTAGTGATGGAGAAGTAACAACTCTATTTTTTAGAGATGATGATCATGATCATCACCACCATTATTATTGTCATTATCATTGTCATCATCCCCATCATCATCGTTAATGTAATTTCTATTATCTTTGTAGGCATTGTCATCATGGATATCATGATCATCCACATCGTCATCATCATTCATGTCATTAATGTTGTTGATGATGACCTAGATGACAATGATAATAATAATCATCATCATTGTCATTTTCATTGTCATCATCATTGTCATCATCATTGTCATTGTCATCATCATTGTCATTTTCATTGTAACTACCATCGTAATTATCATCATAATCGTCATTCATGTAATCATTGTCATTGTCATGATTTGTTCATAATTGTCAATGTCATAATAAAAACCATAAATGCAAAAAAAATTGATGAGTATTGGAAAGTGGATGCAAAAGAAGACACAAAAATGGGTGCAACAATTGATGTAAAATTGGTTGCAAAAATGAATGCAATAGAAGTAGAGGCAAAACAAGACACAAAAACCAACATAGTATTGCTAGATGTCATTTCATAGACAAAGCATTGCTAGATGCTAATGAAATAGGGAAGCATTTTACACACGAAATAAAAACTCATTTTCGTAACCTCGCGTAATCGCCTCGTTTGGGTTGGGTCGTGAGCACCGGTTCGAATGTTATAAAAGCCCAAAGACCCAGTATCACAATACAATATATGTGGTTATTGTGCTTAGTGTCATTTCCTGTGAAAGTAATATTAAAGTACAATAGTTGAGTTTTTGAATTTGAGTTTCAATGGAAGAACAAAGAACACCTAGGAGGAGGCAAATAAGAAGAGACAACGTTGAACATCCACATCCCATTTGCCCTCCCGTAATCCGGGCGCAGGATCTTGCTCGGATGAGTGAGGAGCAGGTTGAACGCATCCACCGCAATTATTACCTATCCCATGGCTACAGGATTGAACAAATCCCCAGCCATCCATACAGCATCTTTGCGGCACAACAAGAGAGGGCACGATACCAACGGGAATGGCAGCGCAGGCGAGCAGAAGAGGAACCAGAGCCGCGCAGGCGCACTGAAGCTGAAGAGCAACTAGAGCAACTAGAGCTGCGCAGGATCATTGAAGAAGAGCAACTAGAGCAACTAGAGCGGCGCAGGCGCATTGAAGAAGAGCGACTAGAGCGGCGCAGGCGCTGGGAAGAAGAGGAACCACAGAGGGCACTGCAGCGCAGGGAAGAGGAACGCCAAAGATTCCGCATTTCAGAGGAGCATCTGAAGAAGAAGAATAATGGCGATGCAACTCCATCTTGCTCAGTTTGCTTCAGTCCTTTTAGAATTACTGAGGAGGCACAGCGACTTCGATGCACCCACGTATACCACTCAAAATGCATAAACCAATGGTTTCAACAACGGAGAAATTGTCCACTCTGCCGCCGCCAAAATTAACCTTACCTTGTTGTGGTTCTGTGTTTTACAATATTTACTAAATGAAAATGTCAAAGTTGTTTTGTGATGGACACATTTTCATTTCACCAATTAAACCACTCAACTTTTATTAATTTGAAAAATATGGATAAGGGCTCAAACAACTTATCGACATGAAATATGGATAAGGGCTCAAACAACTTATCGACATGTTATATACAATATAATTACATCAATTATATGGACATGCTATATATAATATAATTACATCAATTATATTTGACTCTTTTGATTTTGATTTTGTGATAAGGAAAACTAGCCAATAAAAATTTTATTACTTTCCATTACATGTCATGGTGTAATATCAACTTTTATTTCTTAGAGTTGGAGTCCTTCATTTTGTTTGAGATTTCAATAAGATATGGTTATATTCATATTCATGAAGCTGCTATTGTTTATATTTAAATAAAGTTATTTAACGAATTTGAATACAAATTTTAATTTGTTATTTTTTGAAATATATTTTTAATATTATGAAAAAAAAAAAAAAAAAATTTGTTTTTATAGAATTTTAAAATAAATGTGGACAACAAAAGGTGTTTTTATTCAAACAAAAGATCTGTTTGGCATTCACTCTCAATAATAATAATATGGAAAAAGATAGATAGTCATATCACATAAACAAATGATACATGATAAAGTAAGTTAGTTACTACATCTATCTATCTCAAACAACAAACACATATTTTTTTTGCATCCTTGAATTTGTGAAAAAGCACCTCACTACATGCAATAATAATTTGGTTAAACCTAAACCTAAATGCAAGATAGTGTTCAATTATTCCACATTGACTACTCTTCCATCCTTGTGCTGAAATCATAAGAGGACTTTAGTACTATTTTTTTTCCAAATAAGAATCAACTCGTAATCCCTATTGCAACTACCATTTTCAAAATAAAAAAAATGAAATGAGGAGATAGGAGAAAATGAGGGATCCATTCATAAACGAAAAATTTTCAAAAGTTAGGAAATGATTATTATTAGAACTTAGCTTATATTTGTGGGTAGTATCTAGGTTATAGGGGTACTTCTCATTTTAATGTTTAATTCTCCTCGGAGATCACTTCCCATGAGTTGGCATTTTGTTCACGTATGTTTCCAAGATTAATTTGTGTTGCATTTTCGGGTAGAGATACTTCTGGAGGTGTTATTGCACCTTGTGGGGAGTATATGGGTGGGAAGGAACAATGGTTCAATGCAGAAGCAACTCGTCTTTTAGCCCCATGATTAGGTGTGGACTCTAGAGAAAAACTTGGTGAGGTAATGTGTATGCTTTTTCAGGGATTATATGTATCTCCTAAAATGGTTGGGTATTTAATCAGGGTAGATGTTAGGAAGTTAGAGTAACATCTGATGAATATTCAAGAATTCATATATTCTTCTATTTATGAGGCAAGATATATACCTGCTTTTGTAGGTATATATCTTGCAGGTTGGTTTGTAGGTATTACTGCTAAAATCAAACTCTTTGTAGGTGAGCGTGAACGAGGCGAGGTCGATTGAAGTGAGCCTGCATACAAAAACCATCATTGCCACCATAGAAAGAAGTATTTTCCCCTTCCCGGGTGTGGCCATGACTATAGAACTGCCAGCATTGTGCGCACAGGTCCAAGCATGCATAGAGGTCGGCCTTGACCTTGGAAGGATAACGAGTGGGCAGCGACACACTCTCCATTTGTTCATCTCTGCTGAGCTACAAAATAGAGAAGCACATGCGCAACAATAGATGAGTGAGGCAGAGCAGACAATTGCAACCAAGTCTACTGAATTCACCAAAGCACATGTAGTACAACACGTGGCAATCACACAATGAGCAGAGCTAGAGAACTTAATCGACTGGTTATGTGGAGAAGTTCTTGAATTCATTGCTGCCTCAGTTTTGCACAGGCCAAAATTGAGAGCTTGGTGGTTGCATTAAAGGCATCCAGGACCAAAGTACAAACTGTTAAATTAGACCTCAAGCAATAGATTTATGTGTTGTAGGCCAAGATATAGCATGAAACCCCTCTGGAGGTGCGAGCCGAGCAAGTTGCGCTAGTGAAGGAAGCGACTTAAAGTATTTATGCAAACATCTCTAAGGGCTCCAAGTTGTTGGACACCACTATGGAGCTAT
The DNA here is from genome assembly GCA_034641835.2 of Pinus albicaulis. NCBI lineage: Eukaryota > Viridiplantae > Streptophyta > Pinopsida > Pinales > Pinaceae > Pinus > Pinus albicaulis. The sequence goes on from CM076573.1 coordinate 359,780,625, forward strand.
GGTCAACTGTGCAACGTGAACCACTTCTCCAGCAATTCAATCAGGATTTGCGCTAAAAAGAAGAGGAATTTGATCAATTGGAAGCCTCCATGCCTACCCTTGTTGTTGCCTAGCGACTAACACGCCTTCGCACAAATCATGCTCTGAGGGACGAAATTGAGGTGCTCTGTCATAAGAAGCAAGTTCTCAGTGATCATTTGAAGCCCTAGGAAGATGAAGCGATGAAATTGTCGCAGGACCTAGACACGACGGTCAAGAAACTGAATCAGTCATTGGACAATGTCACTGCAGCTATTGAGGGGCTGACTTCCCAAAAGTTGATCGATATCGCCCAAAATGAAGTTGTGTAGAGCGAGGGTGTCCTACCACCATTTATCGTTGCCCTCGAATAGCTTTAGAACAAGATAAAAACCCCACTGCCACTGTGACTCGGGACAAGTCACAAGATTGTGTTGGGGGCTTGTTGGAGCGAGGTCCCTTGAATGCAATTTTGATATAATTTTGTATTATATTGAGTATTTTAGTAGTGCATAACACAATTTAAGGGACGTTTTGGTGGGTCAAAGTCCCTCATTTGTAGCAATGGGAAAAAAGGGTAGATCTAGGGGTCAAAAACCACAGTTTGTGGACCCCAGTATAGCACAGGCTAAAAGTATAAGTAAGAGTCTAGGATGAGTTGAAAAGTGAGTATTTTGATAATATTCTGATATGATAGATATGTTCTAACAGTTTTGTGCAAACGTTTCTAGGTAAGGGCTCCTGCTGGCTGTGTGTATGGAGACCCTCACTCCTGATGTGTGCAGACCCCGTTGGATGTGTGCGTAGGTATGTGGGAGAGTCTACAAGAAGAATCTGAAGTATTAATGAATGAGAAGACATTTTGTTGTTATTTGAATGTCTTTGTGTTCTATTATGGGTTGCGATGCATGTTAATTCCTTGTTATTTCTATATTATCTCTGGAATAGTGACTGTTGATTATAAATTAAGTGTGTACCTCTAATAGATTATTAGAAGAACAATGAATGCATAGATGTGAGTTATATTTCTCGTGTTAAGTGATTATCTTATGATTTATGAGCTATGTAAGTTATTGTTTTATTTTTAAAGGTTTCTGGTTAGGGCTTTCTCAGCGCAGGCCTATTTTGATATAAAGACACCCACTTCATTAAATATCTCTCTCTCAGGGTGTGGAAACCTGGTTCCAACACCCTCCCATACTAATTCAGGGGAGACCTTGACCTGTGCAAGCATGCCATTTCCGAAAAGGCCAGTAGTACAAGGGTTTATTGGTTAACCTCAAACCTGAACATAGGTCAAGATCTATCAAACCAACAACACTCATTATTGAATACATGTTCTTGAAAACACAAGATGGAAAGCACCAGTAGTACCTAAAGTGTCATTGAAGCTACAAGATAGGAACATATGCACAATTTAAGGGTCAGGTATGAACACTAGAAACAAGGTGATATTTTAGGGAAAAGCATCCTATTTTATTTAGATTTCTATGGATGGTTTAGCTATTATTTTTCACTATCCTCATTCAGGTACTCCTACTAGGGCAAGGACTATCTATCACTATATCCTAAAGATCCCAAAGACCCAATATCACTATATGTGGTTGCAATTAGTGTCATTTCCTCTCAAAGTAATAACAGTAGTTGAGTTTTTGAATTTGAATTTCAATGGAAGAAAAAAGAGCACCTAAGAGACAAATAATTGAGAATGTTTCACCTTGCATTTTCCATCCTATGATCTGCCTGCAGGAGCTTGCTCAGATGAGTGAGAAGCAGGTTGAACGCATCCACCACAATTATTACCTATCCCAAGGCTACAGGTTTGAAGAAATCCCCAACAATCCATACAGCATCTTTGTGGCACAACAATAGAGGGCACGATACCAGGAGGAACAGGAACGAGAATGGCAGCACAGGCGAGATGAAAAGGAACTACATGAAGAGAATGATAGTGCAGATGAGAAGAAGAGGAACTATAGGAACGGGAACGACAGTGCAGGCGAGAAGAAGAGGAAGTACAGGAATGATGACATAGGGAAGAAGAGGAACGACAGAGGGCATGACAACATAGGGAAGCTAAGCACCCAAGATTCACCATTTCAGAGGAGGATACGAAGAAGAATAAGGGCGATACAACTCCATCCTGCTCAGTTCACATCAGTATTCCACTCAACTTGCATAAACAAATGATTTGAAAAATATAACAATTGTTCACTCTGTCACTGCTCACATAACAAAAATCGTCCTTACTGAACAAGAACTACAAAGGGCATGAGGAACATTGTTGTGGTTCTCGGTTTTACAATATTTATTAAATGAAAAATTCAAAGGTGTTTTGTGATAGCCACATTTCATTTCATCAATTAAACCACTTAATTTTTATTAATTTTAAAAATATGGATAAGGGCTTAAACAACTTATGGACATGTTATATACAATATAATTACATCAATTATATGGACATGTTATATATAATATAATTACATCAATTATATTTGACTCTTTTTATTTTGATTTTGTGATGAGGAAAACTATTCAATAAAATTATTATTATTTTCCATTACATGTCATCGTTTAATATCAACTTTTCTCTCTTAGAAGTTGAGAGTCTTTGTTTTTGTTTGAGGTTTCAATAAGATAGGCTGATATTCATGAATCTTCTATTCATGATATAGGTATCTCTACTTTTTACACATTACAATTCATGAAATTGAATGTAAAGTGAATCCAATAAATTTTTTATTTAAATAAGAGGAGCTCTCGCTCTTCTTTGTACCTTTATGTTTTTAACTTTTATTAAAATTCTATAAAGTGTTTTTTTATTTTATTTTTTAATTAATTAATATATATATATTAAAAAACATATTTTAAATAAAAATAAATTATAATTTGATTAAAAATTATGTGGTTGTGATGTTTCAATGTTTAACAATCAACACTCTTCAACTTTAGTCAAGTATAATCACCTATTATTAGTATTGATTAATATTAATAGCCAAACATAATCAATCAAATTAGTCAAACATAGCCAAACAAAGTCAACCTTTATAGTTAATGTTTAAATAGTTTTCCATGATCAATACTGGACAACCCTATATTTAGCATATTCGATAATAATCAAACTTGTTCATTTAAAATTCCTCAGTCTACGTAAACACACTCAATTATACTAAAGCATGGTTGACCAAAATCAAAGATTTTCAACCTTGGTTAACTAAGGTCACCCATGGTTGGTCACAATCTATATTTTAAAATGTTTCCAGTTAAGATGATGCAATTAATATTATTGATTAATATTAATAATCAATCATGTTGTAACGTCAAAATCATAGAAAATTTTAGGGGAGAAACTTAGCCCATGGGAGAATTTTAATGGGTTTTCTATTTTGGAGGGGAGAATTTTTTAAATTACACCCCTTTTCAATAGCTACCGCAAAAAATATTTAAAAAATATATTGTTATTATTATATTTTAGCCCATAAAAAAATAGGGCACATAAACATTCCAAGTTGGATTCACATCATTTGTTTGTAAAATTATATTCAGATCATGCCTAACATTGTATTCGCCTTGGATTTTAGGGCCCACGGGTTGGAATTTTGTTTCACATAGGGTTCCAAGATTAGTTTGTGCTGCATTTCTGGTTAGAGATACTTCAAAGTTCTAGATTGATATGTTGTGCTTGTGGGAGAGCTCGTAGAAGTTCATGTGGCCCACGTTAATGCATAAGAGGCGGAAGCCCTAGGTTGGGAAACCTTGAACCATAATTATACGACACCACATCAATAGCAAAGGAAAAGGCTCGATAGGCAGCATCCTTTCTTTACTTATATCCATATCTAGGTGACCCAAGATCCTTTCCTTTTTAGAGGTAGCATCCCTTTCATTTAGAGATACATATTGTACTCCAACCACCTTGAACCATAATTATACGACCCCACAACAACAGCAAAGGAAAAGGCTCAATAGGCAACATCCTTTTTTTACTTGGATCCATATCTAGGTGACCCAAGGTCCCTTCCAACGGGTCATCATGGAATTTTCTCTATACCTTTTTTATATGAAGGTTCAGAAGCTAAAGAGAAAACCCATTTGCACCGAAATCTTGGTTTGCAATATTTTTAGAGATATGACCTATGGAATTTAGGTTTTTTGCAGGCTCCTGAATTTCATTTAAAAAAGGTGACCTAGGGAAAATCATCATAACTCTCTCTCTCTGAGATTCTGATTGGAATTTTGTAAAAGATGGATGAAAGTAAAAATAAGAGGGCTTTCAAGGACTACGGGGAATGTCAAAATATGATGATCCTACCCTTTGAACCCCTATTCATCCCACCCGTGGAGCTCTTTTTTGGTCGTGCAGATCCACGCAAGCACTTGGCTATGTGGATGGAGGTATGGAATGAAAGGACCTAGACTGAGTGGATCCATATGTTTATTCATGCATTAGGGCCGATCCCCACCACTTGGTATGTAGATACATAGCTTTACCAATTCACTCACCACTAGGATATAATGACAGAATATTTCATGGCGACTTTCGGTTTAGTCGGAGGGAGAGAGAAATTGGATGAGGCTTGACAAGATATATATGATCTTGCCTTTGATGAGTCTTTTCCTTCAAAGGAATGTGTTACACCAGCTTGGGATGTGCAGTTACAACATATTTTCAACTTTAGAAATTTTTCTTTAAAGGATTGTGATGAAGATCCCATGAATATCACAATCCCAGAATCTGAAGGAGAATACACAGTCAAAGGACCCTCATTACAAATAGTGGACATTACCAAGCCATTGAAGTTGAAGGAGGTCAACATTGGGATGAAGGAGAAGCCTAAGTTGACAAAAAATTGGGATTACTGGGACGATGATACTATTGGAAAGATTAGGGAGCTCCTGACTGAATATGGGGATCTATTTCCTACAAAATTCTCTGAGCTCAAGAAAATTGTCGGAGATATGGGTGTTATGAAAATCACCTTGAAGACAAATGCACATCCTGTAAAACTATGACCCTATTGGCTGAAACCTAAGTATAAGCAGAAAGTCAATGAGGAGATAGATAAGATGGTAGTCGCAGGTATCATTGAGCCTGTAGAGTAGTTTGACTATGTAAGCCTAATGGTAGTCCAAGAAAATAAAATCATAGGGGAAATAAGGATCTGTGTAGACCTGCGTAAGCTCAATGATGCATGCGTGCATGATCCCCTGCCTACGCTATTCTCTATCGAAATCTGGATAATGTGGGATGTTAAGAAACATACTAATTCACTAATGGGTTTTCAGGGTACCATTAGATCAGAATTGCACCTAAAGACTGCAATAAGGCAACCTTTGCAACTAAATGGGGTTCCTTCCAGTACACTGTCATGCCCTTTGGATTGAAGAATTCCCCTGCAATTTTTTCGCGTGTATTTGTAGCAGTATTCAAAGAATTCATCCATAAGTTTCTGGAGGTATATTTTGATGATTGGAAAATATTCAGATTGGTAAATAAGCATGTGTAAAATATACACATGATGTTGGATACCTACAGAAAACACCAGATTTTTCTGAACCTGAAGAAGTGCATATACTATGTACCTTTTGGAATTTTTTTGGGGCATATTATATGTCAACAACGATTGATGGTTGGCCTAGCCAAGATTGTGGTTATCATCAATTTATCAGTCCCCACCAATGAGAAACATATGTGCTCCATCTTAGAGCACACATGTTACTACATGAATTTTATTCAGGGGTACGCCTTGATCACTGCACCATCGGAAAAGATGCTAAAGAAGGATGTGTCCTTTTTCTAGGATGAGGAGTTTCATAAAAGTTTCTAACTACTGAAAGAAAAGATGGTCACTGCACCTATTCTAATATTTCCAAATTGGGCGAAGGTCTTTCATGTGCATGTGTATGCATTAGGAATAGATCTTGGGGTTGTCTTAGTGTAGCTAGGAGAGGGAGAAATTGATAATCTGGTTGCTTTTTCTAGCAAGAAAATCTCTAGCGTAGATCACAACTATTCTACTACCGAACAAGAAGGACTAGAAATGGTGTATGCCCTCCAGAAATATAGGCACTATCTATTGTGAGGACACTTTAAAATTTTCACTGACCATTCAAATTTAAAATACCTGGTCAATAATCCTGTGTTGGGGGGGAATATTTGTATATGGTTGCTACTGTTCCAGGAGTATGACTTTGAGATTATTGTGAAGCCTGGGAGACTGAACGCAGGATCTTATCACTTGTGTCAAATTGAGAATGGAGAAAAGCCAACTAGTATGGAGGAAGTATTACCCGATGCACAACTTTTAGCTATAAATGTGGTTGATGAGAACTTTGCAGACATTATTCACTTCCTCACAACTGGGACAACCCCTACAGAATATTTAGTGCAACAGAAGAAATAATGGGTGGCTCATGAAGCTGATTTCACTCTAATTTCAGGACAATTATTAACTTGGCTGTAGATGAGGTATTGAGGAGGTATGTGTTAGAACATGAGAGGAAAGTTATCTTGGTTGAGGCTCATGCAGGAGTGGCAGGAGGCCACAACGCATGGAAAGAGGTTGTGCAGAAGGTGCTATGTGAAGGGTTATGGTGGCCCACTTCGTATAATTATGCATAAGTATACTACAAAGCCTATGATGCATGTCAGCGAACCAGGAAGCCCTCACAGAGAGATGAAATGCCCTTGAAACCGCAGATGGCCTTGCAGGAATTCGATAAATGGGCTATAGAATTTGTGGAACCAATCAATCCCCTAGGAAAGAATATTGGCACACGTTACATCATCAATGCCATTGATTACGTAACCAGATGGGTGGAGGCAAAGGTTGTTAAGGATTGTACTATAGATACTATTGCGCGCTTTATCTTTGAGCATATCCTGACTAGGTTTTCCTATTCGAAGATCTTAATGAGTGATAGAGGTACGCATTTCGTTAATGAAAATATTGAAGCTTTAACGGAACAATTTCGAATCCATGATGCGAAAAGCACCCCGTATCACCCACAAGCTAATGGCGTAATAGAAGCTTTCAAAAAAATATTGGAGAATGTACTTACTAAGGTCTGTAATACCAATCGGAATGACTGGGATGTGTGCATCCCCTTGGTGCTATGGGCCTATTGAACTACATGCAAGAAGCTGACTGGGAAGACTCCTTTCAAGATGGTATATGGGCAGGAGGTCATCATGCCCATGGAATATGTTGTCCCTAGCCTATGCATTGCAGCTTTCACAAATATGGTGGAAGATGACATCATGGAGAAACGCCTCGCGCAACTTTTTTCCTTGGAAGAAGATTGGTTTATTGCTAACTTTCATCAGCAAGTGCAGAAGGCACGAGAAAAATCTTGACATGACCAACACATCCGACATAAAGTGTTTAAGGAATAGGAATTGGTGTTGCTCTATGATAGTCAATTTGTGCACCACTCAGGGATGTTCCATAAGCACTCTTTGGTACCATATATAGTAAAAGATATTACAGATGGTGGTGTTGTGTGCTTGGCCACACTGTGCACGGACTACATTCCGAGGTATGTTAATGGAAGTCATCTGAAACCTTACAAGGATAGCTCGGTGCCTACCAAATGACTATATGGCCAGAGCATCAGCCTTGAAGGATCTGCACATGCTATGAGGAGAAGGTGCAGGCAGGTGCGATGAGAGCGCATCAGTAGTGCACAGGCAAGGAGGTGTAGGAAGGTGTGACTGAGGCACGGGGTTAGTGTGCAGCCAGAAAAACTAGCCATTGGAACAGTAAAAATGGGTGAAAAAGCGATTTTACCATTGGATGGAGTAGGTGTTTTGCAAGTAATGGAGTGATCTTGGAGGACTTTTTACCATTTTGTAGATCGTAAGTTGCATTTAATGATAATCTGACAGTTTTTACCCATGGTGGCCTATAAAAGGAGGGGCGCAGGTCATAATCAGTTCCTTTACTCTCTAAAGATATTATGCTCTGTGCCTTATTGTGAATTTTGTGCTTCTTGTGACTCCACAATCTATATATTTGGGCAAGGTACCCCTTCCGATAGTAGCAATCCTGAGTTTGTATTTTGGGAAAGGATGACTACCGCTAACCCCACCGAGTCGCCGCCCATTACGACCTCCACTGATCTGGGGTCCGAAGAAGTTTTTTAAGTTACCCCCAAAGTCGAAGAGGTCATGTCCACACTGGCCAAAGGAATGGGAAAGGGGAAGGGAAAAGGAAAAGAAGAAGTTAAGGAGAAGGGAAAGGGAAAAGCCATGAAGTGGGCTTCTGCTAAACTACACACCTCCCCAAGGATTGTGCACTCTCCCTAGCAAGTATCTGAGGTGTGCTTACCCAATCCCTCAGAGTGCCCCATAATGGCCCAAGAGGAGGCCCTGCTGGTAGCCCCGCTCTCATGGCTACTAGCTTATGTTAAGCTGTGCAAGCCGATGGTGCGCTCACCTAAGAATGTGGATGTGGTCCACGAGTAACATCAGATGCCTCTCATGCTGCAAGAAGTCCCTCTGATTGGAGATATGTTTGGCCACATCCCTGCCATCAAATTTGATGATCACGATCTAGCTAATGAGGAGACATTTCTAGATTCAGACCCAAAGCTCTATCTAGAGCAGGTTCTGTATGATGGTGCTCCAAAATTGGATTCATTGACTTGGGGATGCAGGTTGCAGGCCTCGAGGATCCTGAACTTGTTACGCATGCCCTATTTCAGGAGATATTCCATCACTATCTTGGTAGTGTGGCAGTTGCACGCTTTAATCCATGATGGTTGCTTATGGATTCAAGGACGTATCCCTCTTAATGTTGTGCTCATTCATAGGATTACTGACTTGCCCATGAAAGGGTTTGGGAAAAAGTATGAGCAGAAGGTGGCTGACGATTTTAGAGAGAAGTGCAAGGTGGACCGCGACAAACAAGGGTTCTTAGTTGAAATCATTGTTGACCCTAGGGTGCGAATGGGAACTCTTTTGCATGGTTGCATGCTGATAACGCACCAGGTCTCCTTGTTGACAAAGAGCACCATATGGTGGTCCCCTGTTTGCGTGGGGTTTTCATAAGAATAGGATGCACCGCCCCCTCAACGACACCATATGCTACAAAAACTAACAATAGATGATTTTTATTATTTTGTCTGTGTTAATCAGTGTCGTGGCTAACATGTAACACACCAGTGCTCCTTGTTGACATAAACCACTATACGATGTTTTATATTGTTTTGGCGATGCATTTATAATAACACAACGCACCGATGTCGGTGTGTACAACATTAAAAGTGCATCGATTTCTTCATTTTTTTAACCTAAAAAGTTGATGATTTATTTATAAAATATATTAATGAATGATATGATATAGGTTTCATATTGATAAAGAAATGGCTGACAAGAGATAAAGTAACCAAAATACTTATAGCACATCAAGAAAAGCAAAAAAGGAAATTTCTTTGTAAATTCTTTACAAAAAATATTATTTTTGAACTATATGTAAGTTTAAATAAAATGTATTATTTATTATGTATGATGCATAGCCACAAAATGACGAATATCGATAAGATTATTTATGATCTAGGACCATAAGAGCGTAAAAGCTTGATGGAAAAAATGCAAAAGGATGAATCGGGTGAATGAAAAAAATACTATTGATCCAATATGAGTTTATTTTTTTAACTTTCATTAATAATATACTTAAAATTATTAGATAACATGTTTCAAAAAATATATTAATTCACATATGTTTAATGTTCTACAGGGACCAACAACTCATAAAATGAATGTTGTTCTAAGAAAAGAAAAAAAATACAACATGCAATTGAAAATGAATTGCTCCTTAGATCATTTGGAGTGGTGCTGGAGGTTAACGAAAGAGGGAAAAAATTTTACAAAATTTTGAGGGATATAGTGGAATGAATGTATAGATGTTATTTCCACTTACAATACAAAAATCAATCCAAAGATTCAAAGAACCAAATTTTATCCAAACTATAGGAAGAGTTTCCAGAGAATTGGTCAATGAGACATGTCACACTTTTAATAGCAAAAACTTACAACAACAAAAAAGAAGGAATGAAAAAGTAATATTCCTTTAATTTTTTTTCTAGAATTATTTTATAAATATCATTTATAAATATCACTTTTGTTATATTTACTTTTCATATATCAATATAAAATTAAATAGTTTATTGTCATGTTACATTTTCAGGAAGATTATGAAAATATCAAAATATGAATGAGATGATATCATAAATACATCAGTAGGAATGTCTAAAAATGTGTACAAGGAGATGGTCAAAGAAATGGACAAAATTGCATCGCAGGAGGAGCCATGTCAACAAGAACGTGCTTCAAATGTAATAAGTAAGCATTGAATTTTTCAATCATTAGGTACAATAAATAAACAATTTAGCATTAAATATTATTTTTCAAGTATTTTTTTGCAGAAAAAATAAAATAAAATAAAAGGAACCCATTTAGCACATAAACGTGATGACAAGGAAGAAAATGGTTGATATCTAAGTTTTTGAGTAATTGTTACTTCCTTATAACAACTTAACTAGATTTCATTTTTGTATATTTTAAGTTGTTTTACAGAAATCATCATTAAATGTCTTCAAACAGGTGGTAGCATACAAAGAAGAACCATCAAAAGAATTGATTGACATTGGGTTAAATATGGGTTGTGAGTATATGATGGCATATCAGAAATTAATTGTGGAATTTGTAAGCATCTATCGAACTTGTTTTACTTAACTCCATCTATAATTAATAGAACAAAAAAATATATTATATTAAATATATGACTTGTTATGGGGTATAAAAATTTCAGGAAACAAAGTATGGAATTGTGCCAAAAAATGAAATCTTGAAATATGGCATGCAATTTGGTTTTGAAAGAATGTTTACAGTTCATGAGTCAATTGTTTCTATGGTACGTCATTTCTTTTCGATTTACATTGATGTATATTATTTAATATTACAATTCTCATTATTCTCACCAATCTATATGCACTCATTATAGTTTATTTTTATGTTTGTAGATGGAAGGTGAAGAAGAAGAAAAAAAATAAACACTGTGAAAAAAACATTCCTAAAAAATAACCCAGGTCATGGAAGTAGCTCGAGTAGCGACAACAGTTCAAGCGAAGAATGATGATCATTATGTTTGGATATCAAAGCAAGGCATTGTATTTTTTGACATATTTGTCTTTGAAATTAGAATTTTTTTTAAATGTAATGGACATAGTGTCCCAATTGAAAGACAAATGGATACCAATAACTGTCCCATTTTGTATGACAAATATTTTCTTATATATATATGTGTGTGTGTGTGTGTGTTTTAATTTATTATATTGCCTTGTCCATTGTTGTTGTGAAATGTAACACCACTTATTAAATTTATGGATGATTAAATATTATAATGAAGAGATGTGAATATGAAGATATAATATAAAAAATTAATCTAAACATTACATTCAAATGCACTAATAAAAATTTAATTGATATGAATATTGTTATAAGATATGTGTTATCTTTTAACAAATAATGAATTTTAAAAAATCATAATAGTTATGATATGATATAAAAAATTAATCCAAACATCACATTCAAATGCACTAATAAAAATTTAATTAATATGAATATTGTTGTAAGATTTGTCAACTTTTGATGAATAATGAATTTTAAAAAATCACAAAAATTGTATTGTTACAGGTCAATGTTTCTTAAAAAAAAAAATGAACACGGCTACGTGTCAGTTACTGTACATTGGTGCATTTGTATGATACGGTGCACTGGTGCGTTTCTACGACCTATGGGCACTGCACAAATACCAATACCAATTATAACTCTCGGTGCGTTTGTGCAATACTGCGCACCGGTGCTTTAATGTGAGAATACTCACTGGTGCATTTATACAACCTATGGGAATTGCACAAATACCAATATGAATTATAAAAATCAGTGTGTTTGTGTGATACTACGCACTGGTTCATTTATATAATACTACAAACCAGTGCGTTGATACGACCTATGGGCACCGCTCAAATCCCAATACCAATTAGAACAGCCCCATTTGTTGTATCACCTATAGTGCGCCCAGTGCAGTTTTAGACCTTTATGGCCCACTGTATGCACCTTCGACCGCCCCGGGCCGACCGTCTAAATGACACGCACCAATGCATTGACACCTGAGTAGTGCACCTATGAAAAAAACATCCGTAATAACCTTCAGCCACCCAGTTTCTTTATTTTTGCTAAAATTCCATTAGAAGCTCCGCCAAAACCTCTGTTACCAAAAAAAGAATGTTGTAGAAAATGTATTTTTGACAATTTTGGCCAATTTTATAACACTAAAAGCTCCTTTATAACCTTTGCTAGAGGGTCTTTTCCTTGTAGTGCAAATCATGTCAAGGTGTGTTAGGAGTGTTGAGGAGTTTTATGCATCTCTGATTGATACAATTGGTAGAGCTTTATTATGCATTAAATAATTGTTGAGATTGCAACAAGATGATGAGCTTAGTGAAAAGAGTTGCCTTCACTATGTGGGCCCGCAGGCTATTTTTGGTGCAAGTCTATTTTTAGACTATGTCTATTTTTAGGCATGTCGATCATATTCTACGAGTTGTAGGATGCTATTTGTGGATGGTTGGTCAGGTTTGAAAAATAGATGGACTTCCATTTTTGACATACTGGGCGGAATCTATTTTTATATTGCCAGTCTAAAAATAGATATGTCGAATATTATTAGCTCTTAATAATATTTGGACTATAAACATTATCTTATTCTCTTGGAGCACTTCAGTTAAGTGCACAGATGTGGCACAGGAGCTGACAGAAGAAATTATGCTATTCCTGAGGGTTAAGTGGAGCTATTGCATGGATACTTCAGTTAGAACTCATGTGACAGAGTTTGGTGGAGTTATTGAGGTAGTTGGTGGAGTTGTGTTCAGTTTAACTGAGTTAAACATAGTTGAGCTAGTTGTATCTCGTCTAACTGATTGATACACTAGTGAGAGTGGTGTGAATTAATTATTAACTCATTAATCAACTAAAGAATACATTAGTTAACTACAGTGCATGGACAGTTTCAGTGGAGACCAGTGAAGAGGTAGGTGAAAGAGCAGGTTGACTATCAGTTGTGACTATAGTGTTGCATGATTTGCAACACCCAGTGATTGGAGATGCCAATGAGGATTGCGTGAGCAAGGCTGGACCAATTTGAGTTCATTCAGAGCCAATATTCAGCAGGGATTGCGCAGTAGAGGCAGGCTAGCAGGTGGCAGAGATCGGTCCATGGATTTTCTAGATCGGGCCTGATTAGTGTGTAGAGATTGTATTGTACCAAGAGCTTGATATGATCAGCTTTGTATGAGGATTTTTACATGATCTCTATGACATATATTATATACAGATAGTTGGGTTTTTTAGCTTCAGGCTTTCCCGTTAAAACATTGTGTTCATATGTGTGAATTTTTATGGTTTCAATGTGTGCATGCAATTGATTTAATTTCCGCAAGTAATGATCAATAGTAGAAGAGATTCTGTATTATGCATGAAGTCAAATAGTGTGTGATCAGGAGAATCTTGGATGTATAACGCATTAGTTATATAATTTCTACATGGTATCAGAGCGATATTGATCATTGGAGCAATTGCAAATCATTGAAGCGGTTGAGTTTTGTGCTGGTGGAATTCGAATTTGCAGTAGTGTTTTCTTGGTGTCGAAGTTGAGATGTCTTTCAATGGATTGCGATTGGAGTATGCCCTTGAGGGCAGCTCGAATTATATTTCATGGAAGGACAGGATGGAGGCGGTGCTGGAGGATAATGGGTTGAAGGATTTCATAGATGCAGAAATTCCAAAACCTGCTTCTAGTGATGCTACCGCACTTGACGCATGGCAAAAGAAGACAGGAAAATGTCGAAGGATTCTGTTGGAAGGTGTGAAGGGTCACATAGTGTCCAACCTTCATGGTAAAGCTTCTCCATTCTTGATGTGGAAAGCTTTGACAGACTTGTTCCAAAGCAAGAGTGACTAGAGGAAGTTGGCGCTCAAGGATAAACTCTGGAAGATAAAAATGGAGAAAGGCGACAGTATACCCAAGTACCTCACGAAGTTCGTCGAGTGCAAGGATTAGTTGGGAAGAGTGGGGGTTACTTTATATGAAGAGGACTTGGTGAGCTTGGCTCTCCTTGGTCTTCTGAAGATTTGGCATTCCTATGAGGACTCTGTCAATGGTCGGGAGAAACTGTCGGGATGGGAGTAAATTTGGTCAAATCTTGTGCAGGAGGAGATAAGGTGGAGTACTAGGGACAGATCTTCATCAAAGAATGAAGATGAAGAAAATTGCGCTTTGGCTGCCAAAGAAAGGAAGGGGAAGAGAAAGAAGAATACTTCTCAATCCTGTTTGAAAGGCAAGAAGTAGGACATGTCCAAGGTGAAGTGCTTTCACTGTCACCAACACAAACATTACGCCACTAATTGTCCACAGAAGAAGAAAAATAAGCAGGCTGCTGGATCTGCAGGTGGAGAGGCCTTAGCCTCGCAGCTTGAGTTGGATTTTTTGCTGATCACATGCTTGTTCTTAAGTATGATGGGTTCAGTGTGTTTTCTTGATAGTGGTGCATCTTTCCATATGACCATAGATAAATATTTGTTTACTGATCTGGATGAGAAGGATCTTGGAGTGCACATCGAGATGGGCGATGATGGTAGATATAGTGTGATTGGTATCGAGACCATTTCCTTTGAGAGGGATGCTGGAAAACCTTTCATCTTAAAGGATGTCATGCATGTTCCAAGATTGAAGAAGAATCTTGTCTCTGTGGCGATGTTGGAAGACAAGGGATATGATGTTGTCTTTAGCGAGAGAAAGGCTTTCCTACACAGTAAGGAAACTGGTGAAACCCGAAGGACAGGGGTTCGAGTTAAGAACCTTTATCAGTTGCAGGTAGATGGCTACACAACAATGGCAGGCAAGGCAGAAAGAGTGGTGAGCCAGGATGAGGGTGAGCTATGGCACAAGAGATTGGGCCATCTTCACCATGGTTCTTTGAAAATTTTGCAGCAGATTTCTTCCGGGGTTCCCAAGGGTACACTTGCATAGTCAGATCAGTGCAAGGGATGTACTTTGGGAAAATTTGTGAAAGCCACCTTTCATGAGAAGGATAGTTGTGCCACGATGATGCTTGAGAGAATTCACACAGACGTGTGTGGACCTTTCTTAGTAGCTTCGACAACAAAGCACAGGTATTATGTGATATTTGTTGATGATTTTTCTCGTAAGTGTTCGATCTTATTCATGCAGAAGAAGAGCGAGACATACTCAAAATTCTATGAGTTCAAGGCACTGGTTGAGAAATAATCGGGGAAGCAGGTGAAGGCTCTTAGGAGTGAAAATGGTGGTGAATTCAAAGACTTTTGCAGCGTAGAAGGAATTCAAAGAGAGCTCACAGTGCCTCATAACCCACAGCAGAATGGGGTCGCGGAGTGAAAAAACAGAATGATCGTGGATGCTGCACGGGTGATGTTGCATGATAAGGGCCTTCCCATACACTTGTGGGCTGAAGCTTGCAATACTACGTTTTATGTGCAAAACCATTTTCCTCACAGAGTACTTAGCATGAGTACACCCGAGGAGGTGTTTTCTGGTAAGAAGCTTGATATTTATCATTTGAAGATTTTTGACTCACCTATTTACATTCATGTGACGAAGGATGCCAGGAAGAAGCTGGAACTGACCGTAGAGGTTGGGATATTTTTGGGGTACACAGAAACACCACACAACTATCGTGTGTATTTTCCAGACAGTCAGAAGACTGTTGTGCAACAGGATATCAAATTTCATGAGGAGAAAGCCATGAAGTGTTTTCTTGAGAGGGAGCCACACTTGCATGCAGATGAGGAGCTATTAGTTCCTAAAGATGATCCTCAGGATGTCTATCAGCCACAAGAGGAGGTTCATGGAGTGGAAGAAACCATTCATGGAGTGCCAACCATTAGAGGGCAGAAGCGCACTACAGAAGCTGAGCGATTGAATCTTGATGCAGAGAAGATTTTAGGAGCACCTACTTTACAGCACAGATAGAGAGAGTCACCTGACCGATATACTGGATACATGGCTCTGATAAGCAAGTGTATCGTGACAGAACCATCCTCTTTCGAGGAAGCTATGGAGGACCCTGCATGGGTAGATGCCATGGTGGAAGAGTATAATTCGATTGTCAGAAACAGTGCATGGGAGATTGTCCCAAGGTCGGAAGGGAAATCAGTGGTAGGTTCGAGATGGATCTATAAAGTGAAGCAAGTAGCTGATGGGAGCGTCGAGAAGTACAAGGCAAGATTTTTTTCCCAGGGCTTCTCACAGATTGAGGGGATCGACTATGAGGAAACCTTTGCACCTGTCGCAAGCTATTCTTCCATACGAAGCATCCTATCTTTCTCAACGTAGATGGGATGACACATTCATCATATGGATGTGAAGACTCCATTCCTCAATAGAGTCATTGAGGAGGAGGTGTACATATAGTAGCCCGAGGGTTTCAAGATCTTCAACAGCGAGTCGCATGTGTGCAGGCTCAAAAGAGAGTTGTATGGGTTGAAGCAAGCACCTCGTGCTTGGTACTGCCTTTTGATTGATTAACAATTTAATTACTTTCATTATTCCTTGAAGTTCTTCTAAAGATCTGATCATAGACAATTTCTCCGGCAATTTAATTTTATGAAACTCTTTGAGCCAAAGAGAAATCTTGTTGACTTCTTCAGTATTGTCAGCTAACACAGATTCATCAATCCTTTCGGGTCCATAGATTTGTGCAAAAGGATTTGGGACAATAGGATTTCTAAATTCTAAACTTTGGTAATCCGATGGTGTTGAGAAAGTTCTCAAATACTGCAACTTCCTTTCAACACATTGAGAAGCTCTCATCTGTGGTTTATTTCTGCAACAACCATTCTTTATTTCCCAATCAGCAAATGGTTCAAACAATTCATACTAGGGAAATGAATCTGTACCTGCAAAATTTTCATCATTTCTATGAAGAAATGCAGCATCCATTTCTTCGAAAAGATCTAGAATTCTTAAAGATTTTAAAAAACTTTGAACTTTTTCAGTCATATTTATTTCATCTAGATCCAACATTTTAGCTGAGGTATAAATAGAAAAGGAGAAATCTATACCCCTAATAATCTGATAATAATTCAATGTCTGCAACACTTTGATCATATCTTCAGTATACTCTCTTGACCAGTAATCATCAAGAGTTTTAAAATAAAGCTTCACCTTCATATTGGGTAACGGATATACTTTTACCAATTCTTTGTCTATACCCAATAGAATTCCAACATTTTTGGACTTCCATGCTTGACATCTTTGTATCCATTGATTTCTTCTAATTCTCAGTCCAACAACTTTCTTGATTTCTTCAACCAAATCACCAAGAACCAATTCAAGAATCTGAAATATTTTTACAAAGGTTTCAAAATTATCATCGGTAGATTTCTTACCGGGAAGAACAAATATATTAGCTCTTTGATTAGAAAAAAAATGGGTATGAGCTTTTTTCATGTCTCTGGTAAGAGAATCGGCTAAATAATTTGAAATACCCGAAACCCATTCGACATCAAAATCATACATTTGAAACCAAATCTTCCATGCCAATAATCTTCCTCTTGTGAGTTGTCTTGATATTTTTGCTGATAAGAAAAACTTGAAATTCATTGAGTCTGTTCTTATCAGGAACTTGGCAGGGGCTAAATATAACTCCAATTTTTGTATGCCATTAAAAATGGCGAGATTTTCTTTCTCAACTGTAAAATAGTTTTTATGATGAGTCAAAAATTCTCCAGATGCATAGGCACATAGAATTTCTTCTCCCATATCCTCCTTTCTTTCAAAAAGGACGGCTGCCCAGAAAGAATCTGAGGCATCCATCTGAAGGATTAAGAATCCATTACCTGACGGTTTGAGCTCGGGGAGTTTTTTGCATTTAGCTTTTAACAATTTAACTGCTGCAGTTGCTTTCAGTGACCATCCAGAATGTAAATGTTGTCAAATTGGAGCAGTTTTTTCTGACAGTCTAGGAATATATTTATGAACATAGTTAAGTACTCCTAGAAATCGCTGAATCATTTTAGTATCCTTTAGCTCATCAGGAAATTCAAAGAGATTTTTCAGAACATGAGGCTGCATCTGAATTTTACCATTTACAACATGAATACCCAAAAAATCAATACTATCTTGAAACAAAAGCATTTTATTTTCAAATAAAACAATACCATGCTTTCTTGCTTCTTCAAGTAAAATCTGCAAATGCTTCATATGTGATTCAAGATCCTGACTGTGAATCAGGATGTCGTCAATATATACAACAATAAAATAATACTTACCAAAGATATAGTCCATTCACCTTTGAAAGAAAGCTGGAGCATTATTTAGACCAAATGGGACTACTTTGCATTGGTAAAAACAGGTGGGACATGTGAAAGCAGTTTTGTGCCAATCTTCCTCTTTGATTTGTATCTGGTAGTAACCAGATTTCATATCGAACTTAATGAAGATCTTACTGTTCTGGATCTTTTTCATAATTGTTTCCTGGTAGGGCAATGGATATTTGAAGCTCTTCGTGATTTCATTCAATGGCTTATAATTGATTACCATTTGAGCTTTACCTCTAACTATCTCATAATGATTTCTAACTAGGAAGGCAGAACAGGAATAATGAGAAGAACTGGGTTCAATCAACTGGAGACTTAATAGTTCTTAAATCTTCTTTCTAATTTCCTTTTCATCAGTTGGAGTGTATGGTATGAGTTTTCCTTTAACCCCATTGTCATGAAGAGTAATTATCTCTTACTGGGGACTCT